>PVJC01002557.1:0-78264 GCA_004026665.1 Murina feae
AAAAAAAATCAGAGCATGTTATGTACTTCAAAAATATGTATGGATAAAATAATGAGGGAAGTACTGGTAACCTTAACATAAGATTTTCTGATTATGAGAAAGGAAAATATTTGATTCCAAGTTTTTTTGACCATTTTCTATAGGATATTATTAAACACACTTGTCAGGAAACTGTGAAATGTTGTCAATGCATTAGATACCTGCAGATGAATATCAAATGCACCAATTATTATTCAAGTTACACAACCCAAATGGGACAAAAAAGACGACTACAAGGCTACGAGGCTGCAACCAGTATGTTATGTTATTGTGTGGTTTCAGTCTGTCCTCCTTACTGCTTATCAGAATCTGTTCACTGAGGGGACTTTGGGAATTCGCTTGCATCTTACTTGGAACACCGATTCATCATTGTATGGTGAGCTCCCCAAAGACAAGTGCTGAGTGTTATTCATCCTTCATTGTCACCTAGCACAGGAATATTATAACCGCCCAGGGAATGTCTCCTAAATGCAATCATGAAAAAATGAATGAAGAAAGACTCTGTCAAAGAAAACTTTAGTCAATTAGCTTCTCATTCTGACACAAAACCCTGCGTCACCTGTATCTGAAACATTGCCGGCTGGCCCCTCATTTATAAAATTGCTTTCCTATTTAGAACTGCCCCCTCAGGAAGTTTTGGCCAGTCATACCAAGGAGCCAGGCCAAAGGATCACCATGCTAAGTAGAATCCTGTCAGTTTGAATGGAAGTGACTTTTAAACTGTCCTTTCCCAAGATGACAAGTCAGATTGTGATTCTGAGACCCCTCGTAAAACTGAGAGGTCAATGTTCCCTCCTTAGAAGCTTAGAAGGTTCCCTGTTGGTCACTGGTGGCGGTGATGAATTTTCATAAGAAGATACGAGAAGATTAACATGTAAGACATACCTCTGTGGCTGTGTTAATGATGCTAATTTGAAAGCTGAAGCTCAAGCTGGGAGGAGGGAAGTTTTGGAAAGATGCTATTGCCCGAGTCTATATGAGAGATGGTGGTTCTCACTGTGAGGACAAGAGGGCAGGTTCCATAGACTTTTTGGGAATAGCAACGGAAAGAAAGATTGATTGGATGAGTAGGATGAGGAAAAGAAGAAATCACAAGTTTAGGAAGGGAGAATGGGTGGATGGTAATAACACCACAAGTACATACATAAAAAAAGGTTGGTAAGAGCAACTCAACCACTAAAACTATTTCCAGTTCTAACATTCTGACTCTGAAAGTCTAGTGAGTTTGGCTGAATTTTCATAAAGGAGCACCAAAGAATTTAAAATAAAATTAATTTAACAACCGTTCAAAAAAGAGTCATGAAGATAAAAGCTTCTGTGTGTTTATGCTTTAGAACAGGGATTAAATAAAGTTAAAATTTACTGCAGGAGTTCTCAGAGCCTATAATATATCTTAAAATTTCCTAAGGGAGCATATAATGAGTGGCGTTTCTCAACTAATTGGACAGCAAAATTCCTCCCCCTTCATTTTCAGCATTTTATTAATCAGTATCTTATGGGCTAAATTTTTAAAAATACCCTTTTGAATATTTTGCCCCATTTATTTTGTCCATTTCTTAACAATAACCATAAGTTCATATTCTTGCCTTCCCAAAGGATCACTCAGCAATATGGACTTGATTAAACCCAGAAATTTCAAACAATCAAGACTTTTTACAGTATTATGCATGATTAATCAGTATTTCGCTTTTACTACACCCTTGCCTTTGCAGTAGTGATAATGATTAAAATTTGTAACAGAATTAGAGACTTTACTATGTTTCAGGACTCTGCCTCCTATTTTACAGGCATGAATCACATAATCCTCATAACAGTCCTAAAAAGTAATTACTAGCACTTAGCTCCATTTTATAGAGGAAGAAACTGATCCTCAGAGAGGCTACTTCACTTTAGCAAGGTAAGAAAGTATGAGAACCCACCCGAGTCTGACTCCAGACCATACCATCACCAGACTATACCATATATGCTAGTAACTTATTTCCAAATTATTAATCAAAAACAATGCAAGTGTGATCCTTAAGTAAATTCATTCAGTATATGCAGCAAACTGGCATGGAAATAATGCACACATTTATTTATACATTCGTCCACTAACTCCTAAACAGACACTGTTTTAGATACTTGGAATACCCAGAGCACAAAAGGGTCGAACTATGGGCTTTTCTGGAAGAGATGATTAATCAACAAGTAAATAATAACAAATAAAAGGGAGGATCATAATTGGCAAGACGGGGTTCTGTAGGGTTGGGAGTACATGTGTGTTACATTGTAGGTGGGAAGAACCCGGCAGGCCTCCTTGTCGGTACAAATTATATGAGAGTTCAGACAAGAGCGCTGGGTTTTTCCATAAGGAGGTCACTGTGACCTTGCCAAGCACAGCTTCGGGGGAGTGTCTGGTCAGAGCCCTGATGTAGTGGCATCAAGAGATAATGGGAAAAGAGAGCTTGTAGAGGGCCAGTATGAACAAAATTTTCAAGGCATTTTGTTCTAATGGGAAAAGGAGAAATGAGACCATAATTGGAAGGATATAAGGAGACCAAAGAGGGATTCTCCTCTCTTTTGAGGTAGGAGTTTAACAGTATGAACGTGTGTAGGTGGCAATAATGCAGTCGAGAGGGAGATTCTGATGATGAAGAAAAAGAGAATTAATTGGGCAGTATCTTTGATGAAGTGAGAAAGGATGGAATCAGTGAAGAAATGGAGGAGGTGGATGAAGGGAGAGCATGAGCAATTAAGTCACCATAGGAACAGGAGGAAAGCTAGAATATGGTCACAGCTGAAGGAAGGAGGTCAGATGTGACAAATACAATAGAAATGACAACATGGAAAAAAAACTTTCTGGATTTCTTAGAGGCCCATGTTCTGACTTCTTCAGCTTTGCTGAATATCTAGTTTCTGTAAAATTGTGGAGAACAGTATCTATCTTATAAGATTATTATGAAGATTAACAGTTCCCTATTTTAGGGCTTCACCGAGTGACTAGAGTATAATAGAGTATAATAGTGACCAAATGTTAAATGGTTCTTGCTATATCATCATCATCATCATCATCATCATCATCATCATCATCATCGTGTATGCAGCCCAAATTACATGCCTCTAATTCTTGCACTTAATTTTATAGCTTCTCGGCACCACATAAAATGCAACCTTTGGAAGTGTAGCAAGTTGTCAATTGTGACACGGTTTATTCAACACAGTTTCTCTAATGCAATTTTGGTACATTAATTCTAAAGGGGCTATAAATTGAATCAATTCTGTTTTGTTAAAGTCTTTAAAAACAGTGTTATATTATATTGAGCCAAATGCTTACCTTATAGTTAAACAAATAGAAAGCATTCTGAAATCCAATATTTGCCACATTTTTTTGATTAGCAAGAAGAAGGAATGGATGCAATCAATATTTGGACTCCCTGAGCAAAATGTATTTAATTCCCTTGTGAAAATCTCTCCTGATACTTATGCGTCTCTCTCTTGCCACCAATCTTTCTGGATTGCCTTGACATTGCTGCCACCCTAGTCCGACTCATTATCAACTTTGCCGGCCTGTTTCCACCTTCCACTCTTGCCTCCCATGTGTTCATTCTCCACAGAGCAGCGATCTTTAAAATTGTGTATCCCATCAGGCCAGGACTCTGCTGAAAACCCCCAATGTTTTTCTATGACAGAATAAAATGCAAACACCCTACATGGTGTAGAGAGCCCTGCTGAGCGGGCCTCTGCCCACCTCTCCAACCCATCTTAACGCCGGCTTTTTGGCCATGATGCTCCCAAAGCCCAAAGTCACATTCCGTTCTGTGAGTCTCCCGCACCATTCTCCACTCCCGGGGCTTTGCTCTTGCCATTCCCTCTGCACAGAACATTCCTTCCACATTTCTTCACATGACTGGCCTTTGTCATTTATGTCTCCATTCATGCACCACTTCCTCAAAGAAGACTCTCCACCTTGCCAACCAAAGCAGCTCTGTCTTCTCTCAGTCACTGGTTTTATTTCATCCACAACCTGTATCCTTAGCACAGATCATCTTGTTTCTATGTGTGTCATGTTGCTAGAATGTCAGAACTTTTATAAACTGCATATAAAACTTAGATGCCTTCTTTACTCCTTTATCTACACTGTCCGGAAAGTGAGAGTTCAATACATTTAATAGAAAAAATGAATCCAATTGTTACATTTTTTTGTAGATGATGTGGTTAAAACCTCAAGAGGCCAGCGCAATTTTAAACTATCACATAGACCCTTGTCCAGGTGGCTCACTTGGGTGGAGCATCGTCCTATACACCAAAAGGTTGCAGGTTCAATTCCCGGTCAGGGCATACACCTGGGCTGTGGGTTCAATCCCTAGTTGGGGCACATATGGGAGGCAACCAATTGATGTTTCTCACATTGATGTTTCTCTCTCCCTCCTTTCCTTTCCCCTCTCTCTAAAAGAGGGGTGGGAAACCTTTTTCTGCAAATAGCTATTTGGTATTTATATCATCATTTGCGGGCCATACAAAATTATCAACTTAAAAATTAGCCTGCTGCATTTGGTCAAACATTTAATTAACTGACCCGTAATGCCTTGGCAGGGCCAGACCAAATGATTTCCTGGGACTCATATGACATTTGTTTCCCCACCCCTGCTCTAAAATCCTATCCTCAGGCTGGATCCCCTGGGGGTGGGGATGGGGGTTTCAGGAAGCAGCTAACTGATGATGTAATTCTCTTGTTGATGTTTCTATCTCTCTAAAATATCAACACAAACATTTAAAAGGAGAGAGAGAGAAAGATGATGCAAGGAAAGGTCAGGCCCACATCATGATTAGAATGGATGCTTTAAGTCGCCCAAAGTTTCATTCATGAGAAAGAACAAGAAAGGAGATGCTCTGGGGACCCCACCTCCTTCCATGATTACACGCACACAGCACCCTTATTTTTCACATAACTAGAAGGCAGCAGGATTTTTTAAGATCATAATTTGAAACAGATATTTTATTACATTATATTATGTGGTCAGTATTTGGGGGAATTGAGGAAATCAAGTGACCTTAAGGGTTAGGCTGCGCAGTTAGGGAGGGAACTTGAGAGCCAGCATAAAAATAATATTGTCCTGGGACAGAGGTTGGACTAGAGGAGGGACCACGAAAGAGAGCTACTTAGACAGGCATTGCTGGATGATCTAGCCACACCAAAAGGAGAGTTTCAATATCTCCACTTCTGAATCTTACTGTCCCAGGAATTTATTTCTCCAAATGTAACATTAACATATAAATGAATGTATTTCCTTTGAATAAATCTAAGTGTCCAAATATACCTGTCCTTTTTCAAAATGTATGTATGTATGTGTGTGTGTGTGTGTGTGTGTATATATATATATATACATATATATATATATATATACACACACACACACACACACACACATACATATATACTTTTTATTGATTTCAGAGAGGAAGGGAAAGGGAGAGAGCGAGAGAAAGATCAATGATGAGAAAGAAAGATTGATTGGCTGCTTCTTGCATGCTCCACACGGAGGCCCGAGCCCACAACCAGGGCATGTGCCATGACCAGGAATCGAACCATGACCTCCACGCTCAACCACTAAGCACCACTGGCCAGGCAACACCTCTGTTCTTGTCAAGGGAAACTCTATCATTTAACTCATTTGCAGAACAGATACAACATCCAATCCCAAAGCTTCTGCATCTCTTTCCATTAACCTGTGTCCTGGCTCAATCTATGAGCTCCACCAAACCCTCTGAACTGGGGGATCAGAACCCCCGTTTCATAGATGGCTTCACAGGAGAATCACCGCCCCCGCCGCCCCCCCCCCCATGGACACAGAATGACACCTACCATTCTGACGCCGTTTTCAAAGGCCTGCCGGGTGAGTGGAGCTGGGCCATCCACGGTCTTGCCGTCATCGTCGGGGCCCCAGCTGGCGCTATAGATGTGCACGTGCTGGGGGTTGAAGCTGACTGACTTCGCCTCCACCATGTCTGTCACATCCCCGTCCAGCATTCGCACTCCTTGGGGACAGACAGGAAGTCGCTGCATTAGAGGCTTACACCCACACAACCCAAGACTTGCCGCAGTTACAGCATTTGGGGGGCGAGAATAATCTTTTAATCAACCCATGAGTGAGCATATTTTCCCCAGAAGAAGACAATTCGGATTTCTTCCAAAGCTTTCTTTCGAAGAAAGGAAGTTATAGTGCATGTAAAAGAGCAAAACTTCTCGTTTAAAAATTATTTACTTATCTTTTTAAAGAGCAAAACTTCTTTTAAAATCTTTCTTAGCTGTTGTTCTCTTTTCCTAGGTTTCCATCATCTCTCCTTTCTCTTTATCCTTGTCTTAATCGAGTAGTTGACAAAGACAGCCTCAAGCAATCCATCTTCCCTAAACTTCTCTTCATTAGATCACTTGTGTTCATAATTGGTAGAAAGCATTCTGACCTTGGCAGTCTTACAAAACTTGGAAAGCTGCCAAGTCAGGTTGGTCTAATTTCCTCCATACTTAATATTATCTCCTAATCTGTGAGACTGATGTGGATTTAATATATTACTTCTTTGCCAAGTTATTTATAAGTCAAATAATAAACGAGAATGCTTTCTGTGCATGTAAGACATCAAATAATTCTCACAAGGCTTTAGCAATGTACAGCCATTAATCTTCATTTAAGTATATTCCCACCAGACAGATAGGAATTTATTATTAACCTTAATTTGCAAAACTAGACACGGATATTCAAACATACGTAAGTTATATGTCATATGCCAGGCTTTTCTTGTATTTTGGAGACGCCCAACAACTAATTGTGAGCTAAAAACTCCTTCAGCTTAAGCCAAATACCATACCAAGACACTATATTATTTTAAGACTACCTCTCTACAGTGCAAATTAGAGTAAAAACGCTGTTATCTGACAGGATTTCAAGTTTACATGGATAACCACTAAATGGGGACTACGTAACAAACCCCCACATCAGGTAGTGTAAGATACTGTGGGGTTTGGGTGGAACTTACAGTAGGAAATGAAAATGTTCTTTAAGAAACTGTACCTTCTTTGTGTTGTCAAAGGTGTTTAACTCTTAATTACAAAACTTACAAACAGATAACAATAGAAAGAATGACAATAACTACTGATCCAGCCACTAGTAGACAACTGTTAACATTTTTTGCCACATTTTCTTCATCTAAAAATTTACATATTAAGCTGAGCCATCTTAAGTCACATGGCAAATATGACATTTATCCTTTCGAATTTTACACCCTTCCCCCCAAAAAAAGAAAGAAATACCCAGTCAATATTAAAATTCCCCAAAGCATCCCTAAACACATGGCATTTGGTTGTTACAACTCAACTGTCTTTTCCTCCAGAATTTTGGCTTCTTAAGGATTTTTAAAGGAACAGGTGATGTGGGGAACAAAGGTTATGAACAGTCCTTTTAAAAGTTAGGAAATGGAAACTATATTTAGACAGCCTGTCTGCAGTTTCCGTGGGAACAGACTACCCAGCATGGTGCTCTGCAGGGGCTGGGTCCTAAGAAGCCATTGGTTTTCACTTGACATGAATATTCAAAATTCATCTGCGTGGTTTTTACCAAAGAAAGATGAACTACTTCATGTTCTTACTGTCTGTGTGAAAGCACACAATGAAACAACCTTATCGATATGAGGAGGTCTGAAATTAACACTGGACTAAGTTAACACAGGATCTCTAAATGCCAACATGCAGGAGTGTGTGACGTCCATGCGTATGCACACACTAAGTGTAGGATAAAATAATATCTATAGGGTAATATTAATTTCTTGATCAAAAACTGACAAATAGGAATTTTGTGTCTTCAAGTTTAAGGAGGAAAGATCGCTTTTTCTTCATTTGACTGCCAGCCTCCATTCCTTGGGTGTGGGGGTTCAATTTATACATCAAAATGTTCCTGTTTTCAGGATGATAGGACATTTGTGAGTCACTGCCATACATTTATTTAAAAAATATATATATATTTTTTATTGATTTCAGAAAGGAAGGGAGAGGGAGAGAGAGACAGACACATCATTGATGAGAGAAAATCATTGATCGGCTGTCTCCTGCACGCCCCACACTGGGAATCAAGTCCGCAACCCAGGAATGTGCCCTGGCCGGGAATTGAACTGTGACTCCTGGTACATAGGTCAATGCTCAAGCAGTGAGCCATGGCGGCTGGCAGCCATACATTCCTTTCTGCCCCCCAAATATATTTTATTGATTTTTTACAGACAGGAAGGGAAAGTGAGAGGGAAAGTGAGAGGGATACAGAGTTAGAAACATTGATGAGAGAGAAACATCAATTCAGCTGCCTCCTGCACACTCCCTACTGGGGATGTGCCCGCAACCAACGTACAGGCCCTTGACCGGAATCGAACCTGGGACCCCTCAGTCCGCAGGCCAACGCTCTATTTACTGAGCCAAACCAGTTAGGGCAATACATCCCTTTTTTTTATTGAGGGTCCTTGTTCAGGCGGGTCAGCCAGCAGCTTATCTGGGAGGATCCACAAGTTCATTTATTCACTCCCTCAAGATCAGCGAGTGCTGGGTTAGCACTGGAGAGCAATGAGAGGGATGAGGGCGTGTGTTTGTGTATGTAAAAGCTGTGTGTGGCCTGGAGAGCAAAGAGGATGAACCGGGCAGCCCCTGGAGCCATGCGGTTCGCATGAGAAGAGCAGGGGCCTCCCGGACCTTCAGGATTCTTCAGGAGAAAGTCTGTGCCTCCTCTTCTAGCTCCTCCTTGACCCTGTCTTCCCTTCGACACATAGCACAGGCTCTCAGGGTCCTCTAACTGCTGCCTACCACGCTACCATGTTACCACACTACAGGAATTGAGTGTGAAACAGAGGAAAAGAACAGGTCCAATTTACTGAGGACTGAAATTCAAGGTAGTCTCTGAAAGCCTTTTCTCAGCACCGTCATTTCCACCGCAAATACCTCAGAAGACCTCTATCTTTATCCTAGAAAGGACTGTCGTTTTTATTTTTTTTTAGGTCCAACCTTCTTTACCATTCGGAAACAAATAGTGTATTGGAAACAAAAATGTCATCCTGGTTCCATTTATCTCATGACACCCTTTTAAGAGACCTCCAGGGGATACCTTCAAAGCCACTAGATCTATACCCTCTCCTACAATGTTTTCTTCCCATGCGCATGTGGCTGTGGCACCAGGCTACACTAACAATAATGACTACGAGCGGGAAGAGTGAAGTGGTTGCTTTTATTAGTGCCTGGATTTAAAGTGCTGTGGTTGGGTCCTTGTAGTAAGCTTATGCATATGTGAGCTAGTGCATGTGTGTGCATATACTGTGAAACTATTAGTGAGAACAGTATTACTACATTATGGAACTACAGAAGGAGTTTTTGTCATTTACCATTTTCATTGCAACTAAAACGCCATGTTTTTAAAGCCTAAAGAAGAGGGAAAGAATAGACATTCTGCTTTAACATAATTTCAAATCATTCTTCCCAGAGAGATATTATAGCCTGGCCTGGTGTTTCTATTATTAGTTCTTTCTGACTCAAGTGCCGATTGTATAGTTCTTTACAGATGTCAGTGACACCATTTTCGGTATTGGACAACCTTGTTTAACGCATTGGACAACACGCTGGGGGGACAGCTTCTGAAGTCTTTCACTGTATGCACTAACACATGTTAACATGGTCATTTTGCTGTCGGCAGCAGTTGAACATTATTATGCAAACATATGCCTGTTCAGAAAGGGGTTCTGAAAATCAGCACAAGGACTCTTGGCTCCTTCTACAGCCACAGAAGTTTGTTGCCCATACCTCCGATCTTGGCATTGAAAGCAATTCCGACTGTGCAGTGAGAGTTGTTTGCTGCGGCTGCCACTTCTCCAGCACAGCGGGTCCCATGCCTGCAGGGAGAACACACACACTTCCTGAGTAAGACACTCCATTCTCACAAAGTCCACACATCACAGCTACCACTCAGGCTCCAAAGTGCCGAAGAATGTATCAAGCTGAGGTTTTCTGAAACTTCCTTACCCAAGTAGTATTTAATCCACCTGCAGAAAATGTTTAGCACTTACTTACATTCTGCTTTGGATTACATTCCTGATATGTATTTGTTAAATATATTTTTTATTGATTTTTTACAGAGAGGAAGGGAGAGAGATAGTTAGAAATATCGATGAGAAAGAAACATCGATCAGCTGTCTCCTGCACACCTCCTACTGGGGATGTGCCCACAACCAAGGTACATGCCCTTGACCAGAATTGAACCCGGGACCTTTCAGTCCACAGGCTGATGCTGTATCCACTGAGCCAAAGCAGTTAGGGCTGATATCTTTATTTCTGATATCTTGCTATCCCAACTAGAAAATTTCCTTGAAGGCAAAAATCAGATTGTACGTTTCTCTGTATTCTCCAAAGTACCACTGTCAATAGGGTAACCCCCAGCCGTATGTGGCCATTGGGTACTTGAAACATGGCTAGTCTGACTTCATCTTAATCTTTAATTTCATTTCATTTTAACTCGATTAAAAACTAGTCTTCAATTCTTAGAAAGCTCAAAAATGTTAGTATGAGTCGCTATTTTTTTTAACTATAAAAATACAGATCAAGTATCTCCAATGGGAATTTATCACCTAAAAAAATTAGACTGCTGAAAATACACACTGTATTTCAAAAAGATTTTATATGAAATACCAAAAACATGAAATATCCCATTAATAATTGTTTTATAACTGACATGTTGAAACATCTTATTTAATAAAATATATTATCAAAAGTTATTTCATCATTTTACTGCTTAAAAAAATGTGGCTGCTAGAAAAGTAAACTTTTTTCCCCCCTGAAAGATCATCCCTGTTATTTCTTACCACAATAACTTAGTTCCTTTGTCAATTTTTTTTTTAGCTGAAAAAACTTCTAAGATCATCTTACCCAAGAATGAGAAAGAAGTCTCAAAGGTAAAGGACAACCTGCTCAGAAAAGGTTGCCTGAAACCCTTTTCGGTGTTGAGACTTCCAAGGCGTAGCTGGAGCCCAGAGAAAGAACACGGAGACTGATGCCCAGCATTTGCTGTGGCTGCAGGAGAGGCTGCGACACCATTGTGGCCCATTTGTCATGGCTGATGAAGCCCGACGCCCAACACCCCGCCCTCATTTTTAAAGAAGGAGATGCTGATTTGTAAAGAAATCTATCAAGAGCAGCCAAAGAGTGACTAAAACTCAGCCCCTCTCTGCCCCCCCCAATTCCATTTTAGTGCTTTTTCTTGTACAGCACAGGTGCCTCAGACCACACTTCGCAAGGGGTGTGGGCTACGTCTGTGCAACTATAAACAAGTTACTGCTTACATCTGCTAGGCACATAGTTTACACATATCCTGCTTTTCCCACTCAGTATGTCATGTGTATATTTCTATGTAGATATGAATGTATATATATAATTTAAAAGGGTAGTCTGGTACTACATAATCTTTCAAACTATATCTATATAAGTCTACACACACACCGCAGTCTCTTTAACAAGCCCTTTATTCCTCTGCTCCTAGACATTTGCCCAGTTTTTCAAGAATATTCACAAGGCTTTAAAGAACAGTCTCAAGTATATATATCATTTTGTACCTCGTGACAAATTCCTAGAAGTGGAATTACTGGATCAAAGAATAGAGGATATATTGTCACACTGTTAACAGCAGATGAAAGTAATATAACCATGCCTCATAAAAACTGCAAGAGTAACAATTATTACTACAAATCATCAAATTTTGTGCATGGCAAAAAATAAAAAAAGACCATAAGCCAAATTGAATGACAATATGAAGGATGGAGAAAAATCTGGACAAAACCCCTATGTACATAAATCCCTATTATTAGTTTTTCAATCTTTTTCATTCTTGCCGATCTGACATGAAAAAATGGTATCTTGTTCTTTGCTTTTTATCCCCTATGATTAAAATTTTTAAAGTTATTATTTTTTAATCCTCACCCAAGAATCTGTTTCTACTGGTTTTTGGAGAGAGAAGAAGAGGGAGATGGACAACCTGACTGAGAATCGAACCCGAAACCTCCCACTGAGCCACCTGGCCAGGACGGACTTCATTGTGTCTGTTTTAACGGCTGCGAGTGCTACTGCAACATGGATTTTTGTTTTTAGTTTTGTTCTAGTTTACTCTGGCCCATGGGTTATTTTATTTAGAAATATGATTTAAAATTTTCAAATGCATATGTGTATTCAGTTATGTTTCTGATATCAGTCAACAGTTTGATTTCCCTGTGATTATAGTTTTTATGAAGCAACTGTTCTAATTTTATGAGATTCACACATGGCTAAGTATGTAATCAATTTTTATAAATGTCCCTCCCATATGCTTGAAAGGGAGTATATTCTTCAACTGTTCTTTATAAATCCATTATGTCAAGCTTGTTCATTATATTGTGAATTTGTTAATGTTCTTTGCAGTACTATTGATTTTTATTCATTTAGAATGGAATTATTTAATCTATTAAGTAATAGATTAAATGATGGAAACCATTTATAAATATGTAGTAACACTTTATGGCTCTAAGATAAAAATATCTGGTTAATATTTAAGTTTATTTTTTTACCTGTTTGCGTCTTTTACTTTCAAATATTCTGTGTTCACATTAGTTATATCTCTTATAAATAGAGTGTAATCTTTTTTTTCAAGCTAGGCTAACTAACTCTGTCTTTAACCAAGACTTAGTCCACGTACAGTGACTGTATCTATTAATATATCCATGTATATTTTACGCCTTTACTAGTTTGGGTGCTATACATTCTATTATTTATATAGTAGATATTTGGTCATGGGTACCTAACATCACAGCCTCTAGAGTCAGCAATGCTTTTTTCAACTTTTCTCAAATAATATAAACCTCAGAATGTTTTAACTCTGGGGTTACCCATCTCTTGACACATGAGTCCTTGTGATTATAGGTATATTCTGTATTTTGTAACTCCAGAAATTACCCACTATGATTACTACTGTAAAAAAAATCAGTTTGTTTAGATTTATAAATATACTTTTGCTCTATTTCTTTCTTGTAGCTCATACTTCCTTATGACATCATTGATTTCTTTCTGAAGAACATTCTATAAATGTAACCTCCCAGAGTCTTTTGGTAGTCCTAGGAAATAACTTTATTTTACTGTCATTTAAAAAAAATAACTTCTTTGGGTACAGAATTCTAGACTAACAGCACTTCAAAAATGCCATTCCACTGTCTCCTGGACCCCCTGTTTTTGGGGAGAAATCACTAAGTTTATATATGGATTTTTAAAAATTCCTTCTTAGAATTCCTAAGCCTTAATTTAATGTTTAAATCTTTAACAGTCTTAGCTAGTAACTTTGAAGTCTGCTTTTACTTTATTCTCTGGTTCTCCCCACCAGAATCCCAATTAAGCATACATTAGATCTTTTCTCCCTATCTTAATCTTTAATCATCTTTAGGCTTTCCTATCCTTCTCTTTTGGTACCTTGCTCAGTTCTATATTTCACTTATCCTATATTCAGCCATGATTAATCTGCTATTTAATCCATTCACTGCATTACTCATTTCAATTATTACATATTTCCTTTTTTTAAAAAGTTCTTTATCAAGTGTGTCTGGTTAATTCTGCTTTTTTCTTTAAAAGTTTTTTTCAATATTCATGTCTTTTTCTAAAGAGTTTTTTTGTTTTGTTTTGTTTTGTTTTGTTTGTGTGTGTGTGTGTGTGTGTGTGTGTGTGTGTGTGTGTCTATTTTAGAAGGAGAGGGAGACGGAGAGGGAGAAACATCAATGTGACATTGACAGGCTGCCTACACCCCTCCTACTGGGAATCGAGCTTGAAACCCAGGCTCTAACAGGGAATAGAACCGGCAACCTTTCAGTGCACAGGATGATGCCCAACCAACTGAACCACACCAGCCAGGGCTCAATATTCATTTCTGGATACAAATGAATTACCTCTAATAATGTAAAAATACATGAATCTAATTCTATTTATTTTTTCTTACTGGCTTGTGTTTTTTTAAAATATATTTTTATTGATTTCAAAGAGTAAAGGAGAGAGACAGAAGCATCAGTAATGAGTGAGAGTCATCTATCGGCTGCCTCCTGCACATGCCACACTAGGGATGGAGCTCATAACCTGGGTATGTGCCTTGACTGGGAATCGAACTGTGACCTCCTGGTTCATAAGTCAACATGCAAGCACCAGGCCACGCCAGCAGGGCCCTGCTTGTTCTCCTGGTGTGGTTTTCCCCAGGTAGTTGATAAACTGTCCATTTAGGACATCATGCTCCTTGGACTTTTACCTATGTAGACTCTCGGAGGCTGGTATGGAAAACTCACCCTTCTAAAGATTTAAAATTTGCTTCTAACACAAAGCTGGACAAACACCACCCAGAACCTGTTCAACCAAATTTGAAATTTGGCCCATACAAGTAATATGGATTACAGGTACAAATCCCATGACTATGGTTAGTAATTCTTAAAGAGTAGTTATTTATTTATCTTCTTGTCTCATCTATTACCTATGTTGAAAAGTAGAATATGTCCTCTGTCTCTCTGTGTAAGTGTTCTTTCTTCTTCTTTTGTAAAAAAAATAAAGTTAATGTACTGAAGATGGTGTCTCAGGGATTCTGTTTTATGCAGAAATCTTCTCTCAACCCACTGGACCAAGGTCCTGCCTCCTGCCATAATTGAGAATTTTTAAAATCCAGCTCCACAGATTGGTTTCTTATCCTGGAAAATGCCTACTGTCCATCTATTGGCCACCTAAGCTTATAGATTTGAGCTTTCTCGGAGAAATACTCTTGGCGTTCTATGAGCTCAAGCATGCACTAAAAAGTTCTTTAATATTTCCCGAGAAGTTTCAGATGTAGTGTAGTAGAAGATATTTAGTTGACTACCTATTCTAGCATATTATTAAAAAATGGAAGAACTAACTTGCTCTATATTCCTAAAACACAGTAAAGCCCTGCACATACATGTGCATCATTAATATACAGTGAGTGCTCCTAAGTGAAGAACAGAATGACTAATTCCTTATAAAAACATTCCTTACAAAGATTTCTGTACATTGCTCCACATGCTAATGTATAAGCCATTTTGGGAAAAGAGGGAACGTATCACTCTACTGTTGATGCATATACTTTAAATATCAGCTAAATAATATATTGCAGCATATGGTAATTGAGGGCCCAAATTGCTGGCTCAACTACATTTAAATAGCAACTCTCTTCAGATGACAATGATCATTATCCCAAGAAAAGTGCTGGTCATCTTTAAATTTGTAATCTTAGCTGGACTCAGTGTTTTACAAGGGTTTAAAATAGATCGCAGAACAATAGATAACACCATGACCTGTTCATGTATGTGAACACGATTCCATTTATTACTTCTCCCAAAGAACAAGGGTGTTTAGCAACAATAGTCATGATGTCAGTTACATAAAAATGTCACAAAGCAAACAATAGTCTGTGTTTCAGGTGTATTTTTCTTTAGAGACAATAAAGCATGAGCATTTAGTGTATTTTTAGCATAAGGAGAACAGTTAAGTTCAGAAAATAATATACTCATTATATTATGCTCTGACCCATATGCACCTATATATGAATTTTACTAGCCATTTTTCACATAATCTCACCTGGAAAATTAGTCACCTGTGTAGCTTTTTTGCAGATGTTCATAATATTACTAAGACACAAATTTCCTGAAACTTCCAGAAGATAACCCAGTTCTGAACATTATAAGGATGTTTAGATCAATGACTGGACATCATGTAAAATAAAGTGGGTGTACTCAAACTAGGAATTAAAAACGTATTACTTCTCTGATTCTCTTAAAGATGCTGTCCTTGCTGCCCCAGTAAGTATAAGATATTTAATCACATAATTTTTTTCTTAAATAAACTGTTGGGTCTCTTAAAGAGCTTTTTGATGTAAAAAATCATTTCAGTTTTTGTCCTACTGCTTTTCTTACTGGGAAAAATAAAGTTTTCTGATCTGCTTCATTACTTATGCTTAACGATGAATCATTGTAATTAAAGGTCTCAAGAAGTTTACCTGGGCTGATTGAAAAGGTGGGAAATCAGAGAGTGCCTGTTAACCCATTTCTATGATATTGAGAACATATACCAAGTAGCGGGAGTATCCTATATAATAAAAGGCTAATATGCAAATTGTCCCCTAGAGAGTTCAACCAGGAGACCGAGAGTTCAATCACTTGCCATGATGTGTGCTGACCACCAGGGGATGGCGCAGAACATAGCAGGTGACCAGCAGCAGTGGCAGGGCACTGAGGGAGTAATGAAAGGAGGTGGCAGGGAGTTGGGGAATCTGCTTAGCCCTGATCGTCGACCCGACCTAGGAACCTACCCATGCACGAATTTCATGCACCGGGCCTATAGTAGAACATAAATTCATCAGGGCTATTATATCTTGCCAGGTAGGAAAATACTGTCTTCACGACTTTTTTTACTTTCTCCCAGTCCTCCAGTCTTACTATTTGGGAACCTTTTTCTTCTACACAAGTTAGTGGGGATGGCAATGTTAACTTCCTTGAGCTCTACCACAGACCTGAAGACAAGATGCTAATAAGCTCAGCAATGAATCTGAGACACCAGGACAAATACAGGAGGCCACGCTTACAGTAGTCACTTCATTGCTTGAAAGTCAAAATTGTACTTATTTGGAACCCAGCAATGGCAACTTGGAGAAAGATGGCTTTCTTCTTCATTTCTTCCCTGGAACAAATATCTGCAGCTGTTCATAGTTCTCATCTACCCCCTGCTGTTTCTATTCCCTTTTGACATCCACTGTGCCTATTCTCTGGCATGTTTGATTTTGTTTCAATCTCAGTGAAAACTTTCCATTTAAGTCCACCTCAAAATCCCCAATAGAAAGGGAGAGGAAAGTAAGAAATAGCGATGTGCTTTCTAACATATTGCCAAAACTGATATTTCTGACTATTCATGTTATTCCTCATAATATGACCTCTTGGTGTTTATATCATGCTCTTCAATTCTCAAAGTATTTTAGCCTCATCTGATTCGCATTTCAGCCCCGAGAAGTAAGCGAGACAGGTATTACTTCTCTTATTTTACAAATGAGAATAGTCAGATGGTGATTGGAGGGCATAAAACATGGCAGGGCACAGGCTCGATCCGGGTCTCCTGGGTCCTTATAGAGTGCTTTTCACTTCCAGCAAGACTCGCAAGGACTCAAGCTCCTAAGTCTTTGAATGATTGCTAAGATTTCGTGACTTCTTTGCCTGCTACCCTCCTAACTTAGTAAGGTAGAGGCAACTTTATTCCTTCATTACTATTAATGCAGGGTATTTGACAGTATGTTTTATACAATCTCCATGATAAATTATTCAACTTGAGCTAGAAGGAGGAAATGCTGGGAATCTTAAAAATGAAAACTTAAAAATAAAGAACTGAAAAATAGCTGAAAATGGATTTTCACCTTGTCTTTAGTGAGAAGCTTACTGAAGCTCAAAAAACATATTAAGAAAAAAAGAAAATACAAAGGTAAATTAAAAATGTTTAAATGCAAAAATGAAATGACACAACCCATTTTTTGGTGACAATTTTGTGAGACAATTAAGATAATAGCTACTGAAGTGACTGCAATTATACAAGGTCCTGGAGGCTTCGAGAATATTAAAAAGTGTTTTATTATACTGGGGAGAAATTTCAGGAAAACTCACTGAAAATAAGTGCTGTGGACTGAATGTGGGTGGTACCCCCTAGCGCATTGTGGAAGCCCTAACCCCCAGCGTGGTGATACTCAGAGGTGGAGCCTGGGAGTCATGAGGGGGGAGTCCTCAGGATAGAATCATGCCCTTCCAAGAAGACATATGGGAGAACATGCTTCCTTTCTCTCTGCCATGAGACGATGAGGGAAGTAGGAGGTTATCTGCATGCCAGGAGGAGAGACCTTACCAAAACGAAATCTGCCAGGACCTCAAACTTAAGACTTCCCAGCTTCTAGAACTGTGAACAGTAAGTGCTTGTTGCCTTCACCGGTGTGGCTCAGCGGATAGAACATCAGCCTGTGGACTGAAGGGTCCCAAGTTCGATTCCAGTCAAGGGCACATGCCTGGGTTGTGGGCTCAATCCCTAGCAGGGGGTATGCAGGAGGCCGCCAGTCAATGATTCTCATCATTGATGTTTCTATCTCTCTCTCCCTCTTCCTTCAACTCTGAAATCAATGAAAAATTAAAAAAAAAATAAAATAAATGCTTGTTGTTTAAGCTACTCAGGTTTTCTGTTACACATCCTGAACTGACTATGGCAACAACAAACAGAGGGATGAAATGATATCAGATTATATTCAGAGATCCTTTGACAAACTGATATTGAAAGAATCTTTTTTTAAAAATGTATTTTATTGATTTTTCACAGAGAGGAAGAGATAGGGACAGAGAGTTAGAAACATCGATGAGAGAGAAACATTGATCAGCTGCCTCTTGCACACTCCCTGCTGGGGATGTGCCCACAACCAAGGTACATGCCCTTGACCGGAATCGAACCTGGGACCCTTGAGTCCACAGGCCGATGCTTTAGCCACTGAGCCAATCTGGTAAGGGTTGAAAGAATCTTAAGCATGAACTTTAAGCTATTACATTATTATACTCGGCCAGACTCTATGAATCCTTTTTTTGGCCTTTAGAAATAGATATACAATTGCTAAAGAAATTAATAAAAGCTAGCATTTCTCACCTGCTCCAAAGTCTAACAGACTATGTTGTAGACTAGAAAAGAAAAAAAATATTTTATAATATTGACTAGTAATTGGTTACTACTGAGAATTAACACCAGTTGCATCATAAGTGAATGATTAGTATTTTAAAAAGCAGAAGCATATTTATTTTGACGGTTAAAAGCATTGTTAGTCTGATATACATAACACACATACGTAAGTGCAAGTAAAAACTGGTGAAATGTTAATAAGGTTTATAGAGTGTATTAATGCCAATTTCCTGGTTTTGATATTTCCCTATAATTTCATAAATTGTTACCATTGGGGGAATCTAGATAAAGTGTATAGGGGACCTCCACTATTTTTGAAACTTTCTGTGAGTTTGCAATTTTTTCAAGTTTTAAAAAATTAATGTAAGTCTGAATAAGTTATAGTTATTTGTAATACTGGCGGCAATTCAAGAAGGATATTTCACTCAGAATACAATTGATAGTAAAATATAAAAAACAGTAATGATGATCAATATCCTGCTTTAAAAGTCTTGTCTTGCCTCTTCCTTTACCCTCTTCCTTATCCTACCCAGCCTAGACCTTTGATAGCTTTTTTTTCCCTCTTCCTTTTATCCACCCCAGCCTAGAGAAAATAGCTAATTAATTTATTGTTAACTGAATTCATTGTTAACTATGTATTCCATGCCTGAAGAAAAGAATGAGACCTTTGCTGATGATATATACCAGTTATGGTGATGGAACAAGACCCTTTTTCTTGGTTCCCTGTTAATACTCACAGGTGTCCTCAAACTATGGCCCATGGGCCACATGCGGATGTTTTTGCCGCCTTGTTTTTTTACTTCAAAATAAGATACATGCGGTGTGCATAGGAATTAATTCATAGTGGTTTTTTTTTAACTATAGTCCGGCCCTCCAACGGTCTGAGTGACAGTGAACTGGCCCCTGTTTAAAAAGTTTGAGGATCCCTGCTTATCCTCTCATGTTTTTGGCTCACCTTTTTTACCTCTAATGATTAATTTTCCATGTGTTACTTGATCTTGCTTCTATGAATTCAGATTGCCCCAAACAGTCTACACCCCCTAGTGATTCCATGATGCTATTCTTCCCCAGTCCGTGGGATCTGTTCAGAGCCCACAGCCTTGCTTTTCAAGCTCCCTAACCTCCATCAGAGGGCTCTGTTTAGTCTTTGGAACTTAGCTCTACTAGTTTTTACCCCATGCAATTGGGGTAAAATAGAAGGCTGAGAAATTGTCTCTCTTAACCCTTGTCCATGCATAGTCAGAAATTAGCTCTTCCTGCTGATTTATTTTAGGTGTGCACTTAGTGATCTGGGAGGCAGGTTTACAAGCGTGCATCTGGAGGATCCAAGTCTCCTTCTGGAATTGAAGGGGACAGTACAATGCCCATCTTCTCCACTAAACAAATGTCTGCTTTACTGGGACAAGTATTACCTATAGTTCCAGAAAACAAGTCTAACCCTTACTTTTTAAGTAAGCAATGTACTGTCAGAAATGCTAATATTATTTTCTAGAAAGTATCAAAATACCTCCCAAGAAATATTTTAATTAACAATATTAGCGCTTCCTCATTCCTCCCCTCCTTCTTCCTTCCTCAAGTCCACAATTTCACATCCTATGTCATAAGGATCTTCTAAGCTAGGGACATACAAAGTTGAAAAATCGAAGTCTGCGGTGTTTACAATCTTGGCAGAGAAGATTCTGAGTAAAGGATTAAGAAAACCTTTTTTCTTATCTGTGGAAGAATTACTTTGGCTTAACTTTCTAGCTCTGTTCCCCTTGATGTCTGATAAAGATAGATGTCAGCTACCAAGCAACGTTTATAGTGGTAAAAATGAACCCTGGTTGATGTATTGGCGTGAACTGAGAGGTCTGTAGCCAGGACCATAAATATCTGGTCTAAGAAATCTAGGCTTTGAGATTCTGGGGGCAGAGCCTGGAAGTTGAGTATGCCCTTCCTTGTATGGCCCTGGAAGCTATATTCAACAGCTACTGCAGGAAATATTGTTTATAAAGTATGGGGCTTCTAAGGCAAAATGACCCTCACACCCACCATGTAGCTCAGTCTTGCACAACTGATGTGTCACTGGTGGTGGGACAGGGGAAAAGCAGAAGATAGTCTGGGGACTGGTGAGCACTCTTGCTGAAGAAATACAGCTGATGTTTTCTTGCTAGTACATTGTTTTTCTATCTTCTAATTACACTTGTGGCCGAATGAGTTCTATGAGTTTGACTTACCAATTGAACTTAAGATCACTGAGAGGGGTATCCTAATGTTGATGCAAATAATTACCAAGTATTCGGGTACATGCTAATCAAGGTTTGTGGACAAAGTGTTATAGGAATTTCTGCTCTAAGAATTCTAGCTTCAGGTTGGCGTTTGCAAAATTCTTTGATATGTACCCTTCCTCACACCTGAACTGATTTTCCTGTGATTTCACACCATCATAATTAAAACAAAATTTCATAATTAGAACTCATCAAAGCATAAAATATGAAGTATGCACTCAGTGCATTTGCTGAATTAAAAAAGATCTATAAAGATAATTAAAAAAATAATGACCTATAACAAATTATAATTTAGATTTTTTTGTGGTCTACTTCTTTCTATACATATTTCTCTTCTCCAAGTTTATATTGAAAACTACCTTATACAAATAATTCAAAAGTAGCAAAAACAAGAGACCAGGATGCTAGAATATACTCTACATAGACAATATTTCAACTTTACCTATATTCTTTCTTGTATATTGTAAGCTCCCTTTTATGTATATTATTATAATGATCTAGTTCCATGTCTTGGCCCATAGTTAACTTTTTGAATCATTCATTCATAAATATTTGTTAAATACCTACCACATGCTGAGGAATGTATTACTATGGATTCCACAGAAAGAAAACTAAATATGATATCATGGAGTAGTTTCAATTAACTCCACTGGCCTGAAAAATCCTGAATAACAGGCAATAATCCAGATGTCCATGTTCATTTAGTAACAATCTATCTAATGGCTATGCTTCCATGTGCTTTTGTGAAAATATTTAGGTAAAGACATCAGTCAATGCCCATACATTATAAAATAAGCTAAAAATACCTGTTGTTTTCTTAAAATCTATTAATGACCAATAAAGAAAGGTGATATCTTAAATGTCTGGCTTTATTTACTTGGTTTGAAACTACTTCTAGATCATTAGCAAATGGACAAAACACTTCTAAAGGCTTAACTCTTACCTTGCAGAGTGTAAGGACCTAAAATTGGTGACTATTACATAATCCTATTCATCTAAACCACAGTAAATGGTGTTCACAACATTATGTCTTAAGGGCTCCCCTGGTGTCCCTTCTGCAATACACTCTGTGGTCTGAGAAGTTGGGTGGCACTTGGGTCCAGGGCGCCTAGGCACTCTGAGAAAGGGGTCCTAAAGCAAAGGCTCACACACTTATAGCTACTAAGTCATCATTTCAGCTTAGCTACGCCAAGCAGCTGCTAGCCCTTCTGTTTATGGACGGCTGTTCCCCATTCTCCTTGCAGAGTTCACCAGGGCCCTTTCTGCACACACTGGAAGGTTCTCAACATCAGGGAAGTATGAAACCCACAATTAAGGAATGCCTCCCTCCAAAACATGTAATTTATCATAATCCCTAACTATCAATTCAACATTTTAGGATGTACATCATATTTCATTTAGAAAACACATGAGATGGGTGTTTATTATTATCATATTTGCATAAGTTTATGAGCAGGGGGTGGCAAACATTTTATGTAAAGAGCTAAATAGTAAACATTTTAGGCTTTACAGAGTCACACAGAGTCTCTGTCACATATTCTTTTTCCCCCCTAACCCTTTGAAACCATAAAAGCCATTCCTAGCTGGAGAGTCAAGGGCAAATTTGACCCACGGTCTGTAGTTTGCCAACCTATGCGAAAGCATGAAAGGTACATGCAGTCTTAGCCATTTATGCCTTCTTGGGAACCAAAAAACACACACAACATTTTTTACCTCCACTTCCTATGATTTAATATTGATACTGAATGCTATTTTAGGTTACACAGTCAACTCTACAAAAATAACACGTAACAATCTCCATTTGAAAGAATGCTTAATTCTACTTGCAGCTTAGACATCAAATCAATGAAGGTGGTAAGGATCACTGATTTATATTTGCCAGGAAGTTTTGCCTAGATTCTCATATTTAATTTAATCTCTCCAATAATCTTGCACTATATGTACTCTTATCCCTATTTTATATGTAAGGAAACAGAGATTCTTACAGGTGACCACCAAGGTAATATGGCCAGTTTACTGCAAAAGAACTTGATTGAACCCAGATCACCTGACACCAGCTCCTAGTGTTTCCACAGAGTAAATGCAAAATTTATTTATGGAAGACCACACATGCAACCTCAGGCACACACACACTTAGCAGGACCAGAACAAAGTAATGATGGCTTGTGACCTTTTCTGAGAAATGCTCAGAAGTTGCACTTGTGAAGCTATTTGAATCACTGTTTACAGGTACTCTTTTATTATTATTCACTAGAGGCCTGGTGCACAAAATTCGTGCATGGGGGAGTGAGGAAGGGTCCCCTCAGCCCAGCCTGCATCCTCTCCAATCCAGGACCCCTTGGGGAATGTCCAACTGCCTGTTTAGGCCTGGATCGGGCCTAAACAGGCAGTTGGACATCCCTGTCATAATCCTGGGTCGCTGGCTCCTAAACGCTCACCTGCCTGCCTGCCTGATCACTCCTGCCTCTGCTTGCTGGCCTGATTGCCCCTCACTGCCCCGCCAACTGCCTGGTTGCCCCCAACTGCCCCTCCCCGCCCCCCGCTGGCTTGCTTTCCTCATGCAGTCTGCTCCTCCGTCATTTGATCACCCCTCACTAACCCCCATGCCAGCCTGGTTGCCCCACACAGCCTGCTACTCAGTCGTTTGGTTGCCCCTCACTAACCCCCTGCCAGCCTGGTCGCCCTATGCTGCCTGTTCGGTCATCTGTTCTGTTGTGATGGTCGCTTAGGCTTTTATATAGATAGATTTTATAATGAGAGGAAGGGGGAGAGAGGGAGAGAGAGAGAGAAACATCAATCAGTTGCCTCCTGTATGCACCCCGTACCTGGGCATCAAACCCACAACCTAGGTATGTGCCCTAACTGGAAATCGAACTCACCACCTTTTGGTGTGTGGGATGATGCTCCAACTAACTGAGCCACACTGGCCAGGGCCACAGGTACTTTTTAATAGGGTCTCATAATTACTAGGTTTCCTAACTGAGCAAGGAAGAAAGATAACAAATGACCCCACCATTAAGGAAACTACTGTCAACCCAAGCATCCCTTTCCTTTGCAGGACCAAAACTTTATGTCTGTGTAAACATACAACGCAAACAAACAATACAAGGCATTTCAAGCAAGTCAACTGCCTAGTGAACTTTCAAAAGACACAAGGTTTTATACAATCAATGAAAAGAATATTTGAGAATAGCTTCCATCACCCTGAAAGCCGTGGTTGAAAGAGGAGCCTGAAGAGTGAGATTTAGTAAAAATGGAATGCGCTGGCGACATGACAGTGGCTTTAAATGAGACTGATTTGTCAATAAAATGAGTCCAAATGGCCCTTGGAAAAACCAATAGAGATTTTATTTTTTTTACAAACTGAATCCATTTATGACTCTACTAAAATTCAAATTTCATAATATTACAGAAAAACTACAACTTTAAACATGATTCATTTTTGTTTGATGTGAGAATAGCTATAGCTGCGTGTGCTGCTGGATAATAAACTACATGTATTTTCATTATTTTAGTTTTATTGTTAAAATAAAACACCATTTGCATCATTCATTACAAGACTAGCCACAATTTCAGTGGATTCCTTTTTAATGTGTTTTCTCCCACCAATACCCACGAGTTCCTCCTGCACTGCTTCGCCAACCAGGAAGGCTGCAGATTAACCAAGAGAATAAGGAACTTGCTTCCCTCTCTTGAAAGAGTAGAAGCAGCTACAGAGCATCACCAGCACGTCCACAACTGGCTTGCTACCCTGACCTTTCATGTATATATTCTGCACAAGTCCCTTTCCAAGTTACTAGAATGCATAAGTTATTTACACCCAAAGTCATCGAAGTGATCTTTACCCATGAATACAATGTAGATAATAGAAAATGTCAGGCCTTCCATTCCATGCAGTAAGATCTCCCTTGCAGTATTCATCAGTTTCCTACATGTAAGATAAGAATCTTATTTCCTTAGTTGACACGTGACTTGCTTTGGCTAGCCATGAGACACACTGAGAGATCCAGGGGCAGCCCGTGGCTGGAGGCCATTATGTCTGATTTTCCATATGAGAGTTAGGCACTGGGACACAGAAAAACTCCTTTCTGTACCCCAAGAGGAAAAGTGTGTTCCTAGAAACACACTGTGATAGATACTGAAGAACTGGGGTCACATTCCTTCTCGATTTAGTATATATACATCTTAAAATATGAAAGAAAAGATTATTTTTTAAAGCTCTTAAAGTTTTGTTTTTGCATTCAGATGGATTCACTTTTTCAGACTCCAAACACAAAGGAAAACTGTATTGACACTCAAACATGGTATGTGAAAGCACTTATAGTTTTTTCCATTATCTTTCCTATTGAACAGCTCCGGAAAGTGTATAGTTATAGGCAATAATCTCAGAAATGGAAAAGCCTTATGGCAAAGTCAACTAACAATCTCTCATCAGTGAGAATTTTCCAACTCACACCTCCCCCATGCCCTTTATCAACATTTTCTCCTGCAGGTTGCAGATCAGTGAGATCATGTAATTGTCTCCTTTCAGCATTTTGACCACTTTCCTGTTCAGGGCCCGTCACTGGGACAGCAGGTGGACAACCAGGAAGTCAATCACAGGCCAGTAAATCATAACGAGGTAAAAAACGTCGTGAAGGGTGGAAAACGACATTTAAATTGATTACTTGGAAAAGGCACTGTTGGAAGTTGTGTGTGTCCGATAACCGTCCGTCAATAGCTCAGATAAATCATAAAACTGCATCCTTTTCAAAAGAAGAAAACTGAAATGACTTGGCAAACAGTTCCCCTCCCTCTGCCACTTTGAAATGGAAGAATTCTGGATCCTTGCTGTTAACCAAATGGCATTCACAGCTCTCAGCTGGCACGGGGCAGCTGAAAATCTAAAACGAGGAATGCTTATTCCATTTCCATTTCCATGGAAACCAGTCACCAACGGGTGAAAATAAGGTAGATCAAATTTTAAACAAGAATGTTGAAATAATCGCTGTTTTAAAACTTTTCTCTTGCATCAGGATGGAGAGCATAGTGTAATTTCAAGAACACACGAAGATGTCTGTGTGGAAGAGCTGCTTTATTGCTGCAGCTCTTCCTAATCGCAATAATCACAGCAGTCGCAAGAGCTTTCGGTGGAAAGAACACGTTAGTATAAATCCAATAAATACATCCTATAGGAAATTGTGAAAATTACATGAGCTTTTAAGAGGTTTCTGCCAAGGAAACCTTGGAGGAATCAAGTAAACCGAAGAACTCCTTTCAAAGTTTACGATGATGTTTCTCTTCTTCTATGTTCTCTTAGCAGATGCATGAGGAAAGCTGTAGTTTCCACAGACTGGATGGGCTACGGTCATTTTTCTTGATAAGACTAACAAGGAGTATTCCATTTTTTAAACTCTACTATGAAAAGCTGACATTGAGAAGGCCACCGAAATAACCAATTGTGACAGAGTGGAGAGGGCCTCTAGCTCTTGGATCCATTTGCTTCTCCAGGAAAATTTCAGACCCAAGCCCTCCCTTGCCAAAAAGAATCCAGATGCTACTTGCACTGTTTGCACATTTAGCATATAAATGTTCTAAGTCGGGTGGAAATAATTTCCCACAGAAAAATAAGAGGATAAAAAGTGCCAGTGACTCATTTCACTTGCAGCTCGGTCCCTAGGCATTCCTGATGACAAAATCTCTAAGTTAGCTCTAATACCTTGAGTTATTTCCCAGGCTGGTAAGGCCTATGGTATCCTGAACATTCAGAACTCATTTTCTGCACTCTCACAGCAAGCTGGAGGCAATGAAGTCTTCCAGTGGCAAAAAAAAAAGACCTACCCCAAGTCATTCCTGTTATCATTTAGCTTATTGTTCATATCAGACTTCCACATTCACAGCCATCCTGCTCAGGCACACTTCCCTGATTCTAGCTTGTAACCCCAATTCAAAAAGATCTCTATGTCTATTTCCCTTCTCATTAACTTGACTCTCCTCTTATTAGTAAAAGATAAATACATGCAGAAATGTCTGGCCTCAATCATTGCTTTTTCCTACGTATGCACAACTCATTGGGTTATTTCTAATTCCTCAGCTAAATTCTAAATCTGAATTTGTTCCAATTATTTCTGATTTGTTTTTTTCCCCCTACATATGCAAAATATTTAAGGGGTTTGACCTTGAGTTTTTAAGATCAACATTATAGTTAATAAATCGGAATACAGTAATAAAGAAAAGTGTGTATGTATGTGTGAGACAGAAAGAGAGGAAGATGGATTATCTTAGATTTCAAATCACTCAAGGAATTTTCTCAGAAGTTTTGCTAATCGGTAATTATATGTGCATGGCGCATTTTGTCTTTTTTAGCCTCAAATTACTTAGTGAAAACAATTTTTTAAAGTGTACACTACTTGATTTACATTCTTATTTCAAGAAAGCTCAGCACATAACACCAAGGGAAAAACAAAACAAAACCCTAAATCAAAGGTTAATTTATAATTTTCTTTCTGATGGCTAAATGAGAATCAGTTGATGGCTAAGAATGAACACAGCCCCATGTAACTTGCATTGCAAATTATATTCTGTGTCCTAGTGTTTAATTGGAAACTTCTTAATTTTAGCTATGGAAAGTACTCACAAAAAGTATTCAGTATAAAGGAAAGTGTTTTTCCTCTTACTGAAACCGTTAGTTATTTATATTCATTTGAGATGAATAAAAACAAAGATAAAAATAGCAGAGGGATTTTATACAACAATTTGGAATATTAGAATAGGAACAAATTAAAATTCATTTAAAACTTTTATTCATAATTGGCTTTAAAGTCATCCATACAATTTGAATATTCTGCATTCCATGGCTTTTTATCCTTCCCTGGTTTTCTCCAGTATAAAGGGGGTGGGTGATCCTGCCACAGAGCAGGAGGCAGTGATATTTGGCTTCCAGCTGGGTCAAATTAATAGTAATCACAGTGCACATAGAGGTCACATCCTACATTTAACAATCTCATAGCACGACAGAATAGCAATATAATCACTTATTGAGTGCCTACTGTTTACCAGTCTCCTGCATGAACAAAGCATGTTATTTTCAGACAACTGGAAGGCTGAAGCTAGAGTGATGCAGTGTGAATTAAAGGGTGAGGCTAAAAGGTAGTGGGCACAGTTATGAATTTTTGCACACACATAAAGCATTTGGACGTGGCCATAAAGGGTAGGAAAATAGAGGAAAAATATGTTTAGATTTGAGGGTTTTGATAAAGGAAGAGCTCCAGGGGAAAATAAGAACATTCTGGCTTCTCTTCATGCAAAAAAAAAGAAAAAAAACAAAATGACTAAATAGGATGCCTTTTATTCCAGAGCGTGTAAAGAGGTCACTGATACCAAGATGCTTTCGCCATCACAGACGCTCTCTCAGGAATGACTATTCGCTTTCATCAGTCATTTTCCAAGACCGAGGACAAATGTCCCACCTCCTGGGGCCCTCCTGGGATTTGTGCTTAGCTCCAGTGCCACCTGAGACCCCTGTTTCTACTGTCTGCAGCACTGGTTTATAATGGTTTGTTTTGTGTTTGCATCAACAGAACTTTTTACTTTAAATCTAATTTAAGGAGAAATGCCACCATCTAAAATAATTTTAAAACAAAATTTAAAAAGAGGTTTAGCTGTGGAACAAGGAGCTACAACCATTCCACACAGCCTCTTGAGTGACGCTTGGGCCCTCTGTGAGACCCATCAGCAGACTACAGTTATTTCATCACCAAGTATTAGGTTAATGTCCGTCAAACACTATTGAAAAACCAATGGTCTCCAAATCACACCTGCCTAAAGGTTTTCTTTAATTGTTGTACTGAATTAGCTAAGTGATGGATCACATGCTCATTTTCTAGCTCAGCCTACGCGGCTCAGTGGTTGAGCATCGATCTATGAACCAGAAGGCCACGGTTCAACTCCTGGTCAGGGCACATGCCCAGGTTGTGCGCTCAATTCCCAGTGTGCAGCACGCAGGAAGCAGCCGATCGATGATTCTCTCTCCTCATTGATGTTTCTACCTCTCTCTCCCTCTCCATTCCACTCTGAAATCAATAAAAAAAATATAAAAGTTTTTTAAATGTTCATTTTCTACATACTTGTAAGTATATCACCAGACTCATTTTTAAGTGCTATTCCCCTAGTCAGCACTCAAAAAGTCTTTCCTGAATGAAACTATATTCCATGAAATAAGCCCTAATTCTCACAAACCACAATGATTTCCATGGATCAAAAAGTATCTATTGCTTAGTAACAATATACAGTCTATGCAGCCATGTGCTGCTTCATGATGGGGGTATAATCTGAGAAATGCATGTCTAGGCCATTCCTTGGATTATGGAACCATTACAGAGTGCGCTCACACAGTCCTAGATGGCACAGCCTGCTGCTGCTGGACTGCGAGCCTGCACAGCATGTTATCATACAAAACAGCACAGGATTAAATCAAGCACAAGACAAAAGGAGGCCATGGAGAGGAACGGTGAACACAGTATGTATGAGGTGGCTGCTGGTGTAGCACAGCAAACTGCTGTACAGTAAACTTTTTCACATAAGTAAAAACAGTACACTGCAAAATAAGGATCAGAAGTATAGTACTGTAAATACATAAATGAGTATCATAGTCCTTATTATCATTACCAAGTACTAGGTACTGGATATGATTGTATGTGCTGTATTTGCATATCACTGGCAGTGCAGTAGGTTTGTTTACACCAGCATCACCACAAACACGTGGGCCTGCCTCGCACTGCGCCGTTCGTTATGACCGCTAGGACACGACTAGGTAGTAGGAATTTTTCAGCTCCATTATAATCTTATGGGACCACTGTCATATGTGCGGTCTGTCGTTGACCAAAATATTGTTATTCAAAAGAAAAGCATTTAACATCGTGTTCCAAATTACAGTGTGTTATATGATACAAAGAGCAGAGTCCGGAGCTCTGTGAACCTGTGTGAATGTTGCCTTCTTCCTCTGGAAAGAGAGGGCCCAATAACTTTTTGTTTCAGCTTCTTTTCTGTAACTGAGTTAAGCACACAAATGATTTATTGAAAGGCTAGGGGGAAGCTCAGAATTGTGGGAGCACAGAATATGCAAGGTGAAGCCAAAGGATCAAGAAAAATACCTAGTGAAGACCAACTGAGAGGGAGAGGGAGAAGAACACAGGCAGTGGGAGCTGACCAACATGCTCTTCTGTCGCCAACATGCACAGGTGCTACTGGTTGTTGGAATCTAGACCCCAGGCCGATGTCATCAACTAGAACAAGGGAGGATGAGCAAGTTACTTGTATTGGCACTTTCACTCCTAGAGAGTAATCTTGGCTCTCCCCAAAGACAGACATTCTTTACACAAAAGAAAGAACTCAGATCTGGAGGACCAAGGGAATTACCTACTACCTATCTAACATGAACTTTTATAGGCCAAGTGATACCATATGCAAAAATGCTCCGTGAACTCTAAAGTTTTAGAGAAATTATTATTCTTAGTCAATGGCTCCTCTGTATTTGAGAAGGTAAGATCTGAGGTGACACGGACTAACGCCAGTCAAGGGAACCAGAAAACCGGTTCTTTTTTCTCGTTCTCTCATGGAAATCCTATTCTGACCCAGCTAAACTCTATTTAGACTTTGCTGGGTTTACAGCCCCAGGCAAAACAGCCAAGGTTTCTTTAGGGACCAAGGTGTTCTACACTCTGCTCACCAAACCATGTACCAAGCTTCTCAAAGCAATAGAAGTGTTCAGAGAAAGACAAATAAGTTTTAAAAATTATTACAATAACCTAGCAATAACTTTTCAAGTATGAGCAACAAGTAGTGCTTGTCCACGTATCAACATAAAGCATGCTTTTATAGGATATTGCTCAAAACATTTTCTCAGTGTATAAAAGGATCATTCGATTTTATTTAACAACTTATCTAGCAGTTACTTGGGTCTTCCTCCCTCTCCTACATTTTCCCATTTCACTCCAAAAAGATATGTGGGAAATCTGTATGTGTTATATTTATATAGATTTCAGAAACCTACAAATCTCAGGAAAAAAACATGAATTTAAGAGTAACATAGTTAAAATGTTTACTCTCTTAGTATAAGAACCAATATCTCCCGAGTCAAAGACCAGTTAAAAATAAGAGATGTGAAGATATGAATATTGTTTCAACTAGGATGAATTAAACATGAGTTAGTGTCCCTTATAATTTAAATAAGTTTTACAATGGGGATTCTAGCAGACACTCAGAGCAGCACAATGAAGAAATCAGATAATGATGAATGGAATCAACTGATATAAAAACAATGTGTGATCATAAAATACAAAAGAAAGAATATTCTTATCATTTTGAGTGCCTTTTCTGAATGTCTTCTCATATATGCATTGGAGCTGCACAGATTTCAATAGAGTGAACACTCCTACAAACACGACAGTGAAAAATAAATAGTGGGTCTTGTCTCCACAAATCCACGTTGTGGGACGTGGCTCCAGCAAAGTAATGGCACAAGTAATACTCCCCATAGGGGGCTGAACAACAGGATACAAATTCAGCCTCTACAGGAGTTAAGCATAGTTTCTGTGGCTTCCCCACACTGGGCTACAGTTACAGTAATAGGGGCCTGCACTGTCCCATAAATGGTATGCTTCAGCGTGGAGGTGATAAGGAGCTGCTTCTGGGATTGCCCTTCACTTCAGGACTCCTTCTGCCTCTATTTGAGTTAAATTTTAACCAAGTTGAGTCCTCTAATATTTTTGATTTTTTTTCCCAATCAAATCTCAGTTCCTTCTCAGATGCTCCATTACTCAAGCTCCCCCTACTCCTTATGTGATGTGATTGATGGGTAGTTAACAGTTAGAAAAAAAGCAATCAACTGTTCTAGTTTCAAATATTTCCCAGTCTCTGAAAAGCATTAAACGGACTTGTCATTCTTTAGGAAGAAAATAAACAAATGTTATGAAGGAGTTCGACTAACCAATACAATTAACAACACAAGCCATAATTAAAACTGCTGAACAACTCAAGTTCTAGTCTGATCACCTAGTGTAAATGATGTAAACTGGTGCCAAGAGTGGCCAGTTGCTAGACACAAATGTGTGCTTCTTGCTCCATATGATGACAACATTACGCTAGATCCTGTGGGAAGATCAAGGTATCAGGGATGGTGGAAAAAGAAAGGGATCCGTGACACCCTGATACTGGGGCCGCTGGCCGGTTGGGGAGAAAATGAGTCTATATTTGGTAATTGGAACAGGCGTGGGACGGGGGACAGGGGTCCTGTGAGGATGAACCTCAAGAGGAGAAAAAACCAACCCAAAGCAAAAAGGTCATATAAAATCTTTAGCAGTCAGCTCGTCTCAGCCCAGGATGTCACCGCACGTTATTATATCTGCAATTCATGCAAATTCAAGTGCATTTACTAGCCTATATAAATTATATGCAGATGGTGTAGGGATATCTAAAAATAGAAAGAGGTAAATTCTTCTAACAAAGGTCAGTCTTTTCTAAAATTCATGAGATGGCAGCTTGAGATGTGGAGAAGTGGGGATTCGGAAGATGCTGGAAAAATCACAAGTGGCCCCCTGCTGGCCTCAGACCCTCTGAGCTATTTGCAGTGTTCTACAGACAAGAGGATGCACATACCTCCCCAAAGCAGGACACAAGGCTATAACCCTTCTTAGGGTGGGAGGTGTCTGATGCCCAGGCTCTCTGGGCTGCAGTTTTTCCTCCTACAGACTATCTTTCTTTCACAGCCTGCATTTGCAGAACTCTCTCAAGGGCTGGCATTTAAGTGCAAAGACCTTGGAAAGCATCTCTTAGTTTGTATCATTCCAACCTCAAACAGTCTGTATCTCTGTGTAGAGAAATGTGAAAGCTACCTGTCCTCTAAGACTTAGACTAACTCTTACTACTTACTATTGTCCTTAATAATCATATTAATAATATCCATACCTGTGGCACATTTCTGTAGTTTCCAAAACATTATGACCACCTGGTACTGGTTCAAATTTGTTTCATTCAAATTTAATTAAAACAAAACAAAACAAAACATTATTAGTAAATATGAGAATTGCTTAAAAACAGACACCCAAGTTCCAGCTTTCCCATGATAACCCCTAATCAGACCATACCTGAAGCTCGCTCTCTCTCTCTCTCTCTCTCTCTCTACACACACACACACACACACACTCTAATAAAAGCATAATATTGAAATTGACCATTTCTCCGGGATGCCTAAGCCACACCCACCAGCCAATCAGAGTGGCTGTATGCAAATTAACCCAGCCAAGATGGAGGCCAACCACCATGGAACTAGATCAAACAGGAGGCTTCTGTTGCACCAGGAGTAAACTGTCTGCCTAGGCCGGCTGGGCCTCTACTAAAGCAACATTGTTTCAATTATAGAAGCCACAGAGCTGAAGCAAACAGGAGGCTTCCTTACCTGCCTAGGCCTCGGCTTAAAGCAACATTGTTTCAATAATAGAAGATAAATAAACCCCAGAAACCTGATTCCAGCCAGACTTACTGGGACGTTGGGTCAATGGGAGCTGTGGGCAGCCTGAAAGCCTAAAAACGGCCCTCAGCCCACCACCCAGGCTGGCCACACCCCAATGGGGTGAGGGTCCACACTGGGGGGCTTGGCCAGCCTGCAAACAGCCGTCAGCCTCTCACCTAGACTGGCCAGGCATGCCAGCAGGTGGACATCCTCTGAGGGGTCCCAGTCTACGAGAGGGCACAGGCCAGGCTGAGGAACCTCCCAAGTGCACAAATTTTTGTACACCGGGCCCCTAGTGTATATATATATATATGCTTTTCCCAGTCTTGTGTCTGCCTTCAAGTAATGGAAGCTGACTTCCTTGAGAGAGTAGGTTCTGATAAACAGCCTCCCGTCTCACTTGGGAGGCCTTCATTTATTTCCACAGAACAATACCATGGTGAAGTCAGATCTATATAATCACTTTCTGTAACAAATTATCTTTGTTACTAGTTCAAAGTCACATGGACTTAAGATATTGACAAGCTTTGTGGTGTTTCTCTCTCTCTCTCTCTCTCTCTCTCTCTCTCTCTCTCTCTCTCTCTCTCTCCCCCTCCCTCCCTCCCTCCAGGGCCCTGAGTACCAGCATGAGGTAGAGCCAGGCTACTGAGTGTGAGTGTATACTGATCACAGTGGAGCACCCATCTGGCCATCTGGTATTATAGTCCTCCCACAGGAATAAACTTACTGAAGCATGTGCTCAACACAGGAATTAATTTCTCATCTACTTGGCCACAGATTAATTTAGCTCTGCAGGTAAATAGATGCCATGGGAACAATGAGCTGACATTCTGACTGCCACTCGGTGACATTAGGCACTTTACTTCCGCTCTCTCCAGGCATCATCACTGAATGTGGGTTACTGTGAGCAGTAATGAGACAACATGCAGACATGCTAATTTTATCCTCGGCTGCTTACACTGCATTGAAATATATTCCAATAACAAGCCTGTAGATCTGCAGATGTTTGGTTGTTTAAGTTAAACAAGGACGCTGAGATACTGATGTGGCAAGGAAGGCTCTGAAGAGAACGCTTCCCCATGGCCATAGATGGCACAAACAAGGCAGGCACCTGGTCTCGCCTGAAAGCAGAGTGTCGTTTCCTGTGTGGCTTTGCCTTCTTTGCTGACCTCCTCCATGAGAACCAAATATGTTCTGACCTAGAGGACACCGTTTCTACCTGTCCACCTTTATTAAGGATTGCAGCTGAAACACACACCTACTGCTGATATTAAACACACACTTATCTTAGGTACACTGGAACAACAGGCTTCTATTGCACCTGAATTGCTCAAACAGAAAAATGTTGACATGTCCATTAGTGTATAATAACACAATTTTAATGGTAGTTCCTAACATAGAAGACATTTGGTGTGAAGAGAAGGCAACCAATATGTTACTAGCACCCCGATAATAAAGTGCACTATCAGCCAGTGTGCAGTTTCATTGTGTTTTCGGCATGTTCTCCTGGTATCTGTACCGGGAGGGTGAAATACACAAAACAAGGGCTCTTTCCCCTCTCAGTTTGCCTTCTTAATCAGGATCTAACATGAAGGTCCAAACATCACATTTGAAGTCTTGGATGCCTTCTCTAATACGCTGCAATAACAAACATTATGTACACCTAGCGATGGCTTCTCAAGGTCTTTTACATATTTTTACATATTTCTGGGCGTAAGGAAACAAGAGAAAAATACAAAGGTCCAAGGCAGAGGTTAGAGGAGAAGATTAAGAGAGAAAGATAAATAAATACACTTGTCTGTAAACCTTGCTCAAATACTTAATCCATTATTTAAAAAGGATACTTCTCCCTTTCCCTTACTGCAATTTCCATCAGCTGTAGAGGCCTCTGGAATTGGTGAGTTTGTTTTTTAAATAAGAGATTTAAACTGAAGCTACTATCAATTATTCATGCCAATAGTGCACTGGGTAGGCATAAGTTATACCAAAATATCACTTTAACCTAGAGCATCAATCACTCTTTATCAAAACTGTTATGAGATCCCCACAAGAGTAAGTCCCCAAATCCTTGAGGAGAACATACTGAAACTGACAGAGGGAAGAACAAAAGGGTCTAAAGACTGAATTATCATGATCATAAGCCCCAAAATAATGAAGGCAGTGCTTCATTAAAAAATGAATATTTATGTATCAGGTGACAGGTGTAAGAATGGAATTCTAGGTTAGATTATCATTTTCTGTATTTATTTCGCTCTCATTACAGAATAAAGAGCCACTTAGCAAACCCTATTTATATATCTAATTATTTTCTATCTTAAAGATGTCTAAATATCCTAAAGGTACTAGGCTAAAGTAGTACCATATCCGTGCCAGTCCAGGGCCAATCAGGAAACATGGGGCTCCTTTATAATGGACATGAGAAAAATTTATTCAAGGGACTCATATAAAGATGTAGGGGTCTGGGGACACCAATAGGGATCGGGCAGTGTTTTAGACTAGTGTCACTGGAACCCCTAGCTTTAAAGAGCCTTGGGAAGGAAGTGGTTATTGATACCCACAAAGGGCAGCTCTTAGGAGGTCAGCCCTGGGGCCACCTGACAGGAGTTATTATCTTCCAGGATGCAGCTCACCCCCAGTGCCCCAGCAAAGAGGGGACAGAGAATCAATACCTCTTTTCACTCTAGAGCATCCCACTATCTCCTGTCTGAGCCTTGCATTGGCCAAACCCAACTGGAACCCAGAAGGCAAGGGAGCCCATTAATGCAGTCCCTGGAGATCAGTGCTCTTCTCTATAGACAGTTAAAGGGTTAAAAAAAGATATGCAGCACAAGATAAGGACCTATATATAACTATAACTATCCTATCTAATAAAAGAATAATATGCAAATTAGGCATCACTCTGTGACAAAGATGTCCGCCCCATGGCTACAACATGGTGGCTCCGATAACCACAAGATGGGACACCCATAGCCACATCCTATCTAATACAAGAGTACTATGCAAATTAGGCATCACTCTATGATAAAGATGGCCACCCCATGGCCACAAGATGGCAACTCCCATAGCCACAAGATGGCCACCCACATGGACACAAGATGGTGGCACCCAGTCCGGCTCAGCCCAGCCACTGAAGTGGTCAGGCCTGTTAGGCAGGTGGCAGGGGAGATGGAGGGCCCAAGAGGTGGAACGGGCAATCAGAGGGGGCTGGGGGCCGAGGCCTCAGGCAAGAGCAGAGCCAGCGATCGGAGGGGACAGAGGCAGAATCGGTGATCAGAGGGGTGTGAGGGTGTCTTACCCAAGCATAAGGCCTAAGCCAGAGTCCTTAGGCCTGGGCAGGGGCAAGGCTGGAGATCACAGGGGCCTGGGCTCCACAGAGCCAGTGATCAGAGGGGCAGGAGCGGAGCCTGCGATTGCAGGGATCTGGGCACCAGTGGAGCTGGCAAAGCAGGGGTCTGGGGGTCCCCTGCGCAGGCCTGCAGCCTTGGCCAGAGGCTGCCAGTTGGGCAAGGTCACAGCTGGCAATGGCAGGGGCCAGGATCAGAGCCAGTGATCCCAGAGGCCTGGGCTCTGTGAAGCCAGCGATCGGAGGGGCTTGGGGGCCCCTTGCCCAGGCCTGCAGCCTCAGCCAGAGGTTCCAAGCCTGGGAAGGGAGGGGTGGAGCTGATATTGGAGGGGCAGGGGTGGAGCCAGTGATCGGAGTGAACTACAGAGGAAACACCTTTTTTGACTACTCACTGGCTTAAGCTGTCTGTATGCCACTGGTAATATTTTTAGTAACTTGGGTAATAAGAATCCCTAAAGGTGATATAGGGTTCTTCTACCACACCCCTGGAGAAAAAAATGAAAGTCCACTGGGGAGGGCTAAGAAATGTCATATCCTGCCCTAGCGGGTTTGGCTCAGTGCATAATGCCTCAACCTACTGACTGCAGAATCTAGGTTTTATTCTGACCAAGGGCATGTACCTAGGTTGCAGGCTCCTCCCTGGCCAGGGCCCAGGTCAGGGCATATGCAGGAGGCAACCAAACAAAGTGTTTCTCTCACTTTGATCTTTCTCTCTGTTTTTCCCTTCTCTTCCACATTCTCTAAAAACCAATGCAAACATATCCTCAGGTGAAGATAACAAAGAAAGAAATGTCATATCCTATGAAAGACACATCTTGAAAATGCCTAAAGAAAGTTGTCATTTTTTCATGGCGAAGGGACTGGAGTCCGTGTTGATGAAAACACCTTGGTGGCTGCGGTGACTGGCAGTGGCTGCAGCAGCAGGGAGATGCGGTGGCTGGTGGCTTCCCCTGATTAGCCTGGTCACTTCCCACAAAGGGAGGCCAGACTGGGGCTTAGGCCCACTCCCCAAGGGGATCAGGGAGCAGGCCTAAGCCATCAGTAGGACATTTCCTGAGGGCTCCCAATATGTGAGAAGGGGCAGGCTGGGCTGAGAAGCCCCTCCACCCCAGTGCACGAATTTCGTACACCAGGCCCCTAGTATAAATATAACTAACTATATATTACACTCCATATATAACTAACTATATATAATATTCAATATTCCATATATAACTATATATAACACTATACATATATATATATACACACATACATATACATTTATATACATACTAGGGGTCCGGTGCACAAAAATTTGTGCACTCGGGGTGGAGGGAGTCCCTCAGCCCGGCCTGTGCCCTCTCACAGTCTGGGACCCGTCAGTGGATATCCTATGATGGCCCCAGTCTGCCAGGCGCCTTCTGTGTGTGTGTGTATGTGTGTGGCCACTGGGGACCTGCCCCCAGCCGCATCAGAGGCTCAGAGCAGTCCACCTGTGTGTGTCTACCTGCTGGGGGCCTGCCCCCAGGCACACCGTGGAGGCTTGGAGCAGGCACGCCCTCTATGATGATCTCTCAGACTCTTGCCCTCCCCTGCATGTTGTTCTCTTTTTTGAGCTGTGGCCAGGGTTGGGTGCGGCCTGCCTCCCAAGCTTGCCTGCTGCCCATCTTCCTCCAGCCACCAGAAAGCAGGGAAAACCCTGCCTCGTGGTCAGGCCAGCCTTTTCCTCCTCCCTGATCCCCGGAAGGGGTCTGGGGAGCCGCCAAGCAGGCCACCGACTCTTTCCCACTCACCGGTCCCCTGCTGCCTTCCTTTCCCACTTCCCGGTGCCGCCAAGGGGTCTGGGGAGCTGCCAAGCAGGCCCCTGCAGCCTTGCTTTCCCGCTTCCCGGTGCCCCGCAAAGGGGCCTGGGCAGCTGCCAAGCAGGCCGAGACCGCCCCGCTGCCTCTTTCCCACTCACCAGCCCGCCACCTTGCTTTCCCACTTCCTGGTGCCCTGCAAGGGGCCTGGGAAGCCCACCAAGCAGGCCGCCGACCCCCTGCCGCCTCTTACCCGCTTCGTGGTGCCCTCCAACCCTGCTGCCTCTTTCCCACTCACGGGTCCTGGGTCCTGCGCTGTCCCGCCCTGCAGCCACTCTGTGCACTCGGGAGGTCCCTCAGCCCGGCCTGTGCCCTCTCACAGTCTGGGACCCCTTGGGGGATGCCCACCTGCTGGCGTGCCTGACCAGCCTGGGTGAGGGGCTTTCAGGCTGCCCACAACTCCCATTGCCCAACGTCCCAGCAAGGCCGGCTGGACGCAGGTTTCCTATAATTGATGCTGTTCCTTTAAGGCGAGGCCTTTTACTAACGAAGTCTCCTCTCTGTCTCACCTCGCGGCTTCTATAATGAAACAATTGTTACACTTAATTGTTGCAAATGTGCGTTTTGCTTCAGGCCAAAGGCTAAGGAGCCAGCGAGCAGGTAGTTTTGCTTTCGCTCCTGCTGCAACGGACGCTGCCTAACGGTTTACTTAGGTCCGTGAGTGGCGGCCGCTAATTTGTTGGCTGGGCTAATTTGCATACAGCCATTCTGATTGGCTGTGGGCGTCCTGGAGAAACGGTTAATTTTACTATTCCGCTTTTATTAGTTTAGACTAGGGGCCTGGTGCACCAAAATTTGTGCACTCAGGAGGTCCCTCAGCCCGGCCTGTGCCCTCTCGCAGTCTGGAACCCCTCTGGGGATGTCCACCTGCTGGCGTGCCTGGTCAGCCTGGATGAGGGGCTGATGGGTTGTTTGCAAGCTGGCCAAGCCCCCTAGTGTGGACCCTCACCCCATTGGGGTGTGGCCAGCCTGGGTGATGGGCTGAGGGCCATTTTTAGGCTGCCCACAGCCCCTTCAGGTTTTGAGTCCCTACTGGGATGCCTAGGCAGCTTGGGTGAGAAGCTGAGGGGTGTTTTCAGGCTTCCCACAGCCCCTTCAGGTTTTGGGTCCCTACTGGGGTGTCTGGGCAGCCTGGGTGAGGACTTGAAGGGCATTTTCAGGTTGCTCACAGTCCCTTCAGGGTTCAAGTCCCTACTGGGGTACCTAGCCAGCCTGGGTTTGGGGCTGATGGCTGTTTGCAGGCTGGCCAAGCCCCCCAGCGTGGACCCTCACCCCATTGGGGTGTGGCCAGCCTGGGTGACGGGCTGAGGGCCCTTTTCAGGCTGCCCACAGGCCCTTCAGGTTTTGGGTCCCTACTGGGGTGCCTGGGCAGCCTGGGTGAGGAACTGAGGGGCATTTTCAGGCTGTCCACAGTCCCTTCAGGTTTTGGGTCCTTACTGGGGTACCTGGCCAGACTGGGTGATGGCTGTTTGTAGGCTGGCCAAGCCTCCCAGTGGGGTCCCTCACCCCATTGGGGTGTGGCCAGCCTGGGTACGGGCTGTTTTCAGGCTTTCAGGCTGCCCACAGCTCCCATTGACCCAATGTCCCAGCAACGCTGGCTGGAATCAGGTTTTTGGGGTTTATTTGTCTTCTATAATTGATACACTGTTCCTTTAAGCTGAGGCCTACGCAGGTAACGAAGCCTCCTGTTGGCTTCAGCTCCATGGCTTCTATAATTGAAAGAATGTTGCCTTAGTAGATGTGCCCAGCTGGCCTAGGCAGAGTTTCCTCCATCACTGGTGCAACAGAAGCCTGCTGTTTGCTTCAGCTCTGAGGCTTCTATAATTGAAACAATGTTGCAAATATGTTGCCTGGAGCACAGAGAGGCCCAGCCAGCCAGCAGACAGTTTACTCCTAGTGTAACAGAAGCCTGCTGTTACTTAGCTCCGTGACTGCCGGCCTCCATCTTGGCTGGGTTAATTTGCATACAGCCGCTGATTGGCTGGTGGGCGTGGCTTAGGCACCCCATAGAAACTGTCAATTTCAATATTACTCTTTTATTAGATTAGATATATATCTATAGATATAAAGGGCTAATATACTAATTAGACCAGACATCTTCTGAGCATCTTTCTGGATGTCCTTCCAGACAAAGACACAGTGGCAGGGGCTGAGGCAGAGGTGATTAGGAGCAATCAGGTCAGCAAGGGAGAGCAGTTAGGGGGCAATCAGGCCAGCAGGGGAGATCAATTAGGGGCATCAGGCCAGCAGGCAGATGTGCTTAGGGATGATCAGGCAGGCAGGCAAGTGGTTAGGAGCCAGCAGTCCCAGATTGAGAGAAGGATCAGGCCTATACTGGCAGTCAGACATCCCCCAAGGGATCCTGGATTGGAGAGGGTGCAGGCTGGGCTGAGGGACTCCCCCCCTCCCCTGTGCACAAATTTCATGCACCAGGTCTCTAAAAAATATATATCCTTTATAATAAAATCTATTATGTAAATCGACTGAATGGCAGAACAACCAGTCTCTGTGACACACACTGATCACCAGGGGGCAAACACTCAATGCAGGAGATGCCCCCTGGTGATCAGTGTGCTCCCACTGGGAAAGCACTGCTCAGCCAGAAGCTGGGCTTATGGGAAGCACAGGGGCAGTGGTGGGAGCCTCGCTCACCTCTAGCAGCGCTAAGGACCCCTAGAGGATGTCCACCTGCCAGCTATACCTGCTCCACTAAGCCAGCAGGTGGACATACCCCAAAGGGTCCTGGACTGTGAGAGGGTACAGGCCAGGATGAGGGCCCCCCCATCCCACCCTCAGTGCACAAATGTTGTGCACTGGGCCCCTCTAGTATGTATATATGTGTGTGTGTGTGTGATATATATATACCTATATATATGACTATAACACCATTTAATAGGTTACTACTTCAACTGGGATACATTTTGCTAGTTCATCTAGATGATCCAATCAAAGTAGACACTCTGATAATGATTATAAGTAAAACCAGACATTTTATATCCCAAACTAAACAGGAAATCTTCTCATTATCTGGTCTTGCCTCTCGCTTCCCCACCTTGGTAAGTGTGATTACATCCACAACAGAAAAGATTGTATAAAAAAGTAAGTTCACAGGTGCCATGAAATCTCCCTGGAGAGCAGCCAGCACGGATGAGGGAGGGTGAGCGCCGGCACCACAGGGGAACCCACATGTGCTGCGCGGGGAGGAGGGAATGTGCAGGTGCAGCTGGTGGAAGGTTGAACAGTGGCGGAACATTTGGGGAATTCCACGTCCTGACAGGCTAATAAATACACTGGGAGGGGGAGAGGACACAGAGCAGAGCAGACTTAACAATGAGGGAGGAGCGGGGTCCTGATGGGTCTTGTATTTTTAACGAAATGCCAAGACATTAAAGGATGTTAATGTTCTTGTTTTGGTTTAGAAAGATCCCTGGGCAGGATGGGGTGAGAGACTGGAGACAGCAAAGCCTTATAGGAGATTTTATAAGGAGGCAGATGAGAGAAGAGGGTAGACTAATGGAAGGCTAGTGTGGAGGGATAGATGCGGCGGGGGTCGGGGGGTGCGTTTCTCTGGAGAACTATCATGGAGCAGGACTTCAATGCTGAGAACTGTTGGACTTGGTGACTGATGACTGTTAAAGGGAAAGGAGAGGATGGCTGGCCTGTGGTCTGAGAGAGGCCTTTTCTCATTTTACTACAGCTTTTTGTGAGGCTCTAGCACTCAGAGAGCCTTCCCAGAACCAAAAAGATAACAAAACGTTATCTCAATGTATTGATTGCATCAAGAAGCCATACGACAGAAATGAGTTTTCTAAAATATTCTGCAGCCTCTTTCATGGACATAAAAATCTACGGCTGTATGTGAAGAGCGTCAGATGTTTTTCACAGCTGTCTGTTCTGTGGATATGCAGCATCTAGTATATACATTTGTAGGGACAGCGTTGCATAAATTCACTTGACAATCACTGATGTAGCAACTGCTATGTAGTATATACTGGAGATGTTATTTTGCAAAAGGATTAGAGGGAAAAATTTGAAAACATTTAAAAAACAAAACTGCCTTGCCCTAACTGGTTTGGCTCAGTGGATAGAGCGTCGGCCTGTGCACTGAAGGGTCCCAGGTTCAATTCCGGTCAAGGGCACGTACCTTAGTGGCGGGCATATCCCCAGTAGGGTGTGTGCAGGAGGCAGCTGATCCAAGTTTCTCTCTCATCGATGTTTCTAACTCTCTATCCCTCTCCCTTCCTCTCTATAAAAAAATCAATAAAATATATATTTTTAAAAAAACAACACATCAGCCTTTGATAATGGCCTTGCTTTTCTTTGGCAGGTTTTTTCTCACCTACTTAGCTACAGGGTAATTTTATCTTAACATGTTTAGCTAAATCCTGTGTGTAAAGAAATAATGCTGCTACATTAAGAAGCATTAAGGTCATGCAGCTATTGATCACAGACCTAAAGTGTGTTTTGTTTTCTCTCTCGGATTGGATTAGTACATCTGTATAATCAGAAAACACTGTCTACATTCACTGGCCTGGCTTTGGTGCACGCCCCCCTGACAACAGTCCATCTATAAGAATAAGAAAGAGAGGCCATGCACACTTGGGTTTCTGCAACATGGAGACATTCTTAAAACCAGAAATGATGTGTGAAAGGAGACTAAAGGCCCAGAAGAAACGCGCTTCCATCCACCCTGGTTCAGTCTTCCTAGAAACAGGGATAAGCGACAAAATGAAAAACCCATTCCTTTGGGAAAATGAGTCTTTCACCTGTGGGTTGGTTTATTTTAAAAAGGAATTAGATTCTGGGCCCATATGCGTTACACTCAAAATATAACGCCATGGTCTCATCTCCCACTAAATATGTGGCTATGACTGTTAAGCAGAGGGAACATTTAACGAGAAGCAATCTAGAGAAGGGACAATCTAGCTCAGACATCAATAATTCATTTATCGGAAATAGGAGTCATGGTATGAAATGCCAGGAGGCAGTTTCATTTACAGGGAGGCATTTTCTATTTTAAAGCCTAGGACAACGCAGTCAGCTTTATTCAGCAAGCTAATATGAATGGAGGCCACGCTGAACTGGAGGACTAGTCGTATGGTCTCCCTTAATAATGCTATTTCTTGAGTATCCGTTATTTAGGTCTGACACACTACCATTTGGGGGACTTGAAAAAGCAGTAAGAAGTGGATTTTTATAACTTTTGTATTTCAGAAGTGATTACCTTCACCCCAAAGGTTTAGGACTAGAAATGTAATTGTGTGAGCCTAAGAAACAATGATTTGCATAAAGTTGGGAGGGTATATTCTTGGTTAGTACTAGAAGCCCTTCAGGCATTATAGCTTCTTACTGAGTCATCTCCCAACTCAATCCATTAGTAAGTAACCTCTATTATTTCACTTCAGCATCCCCCCCAGCATTTAGCATAGCATCGTTACTCACAAAGTAGGGCATCCATGCACACCTATTAAAGGAATGAGCAAATGCTGCCACATATGCAATAATTTCAAATATGCTCTGAAGCCTACTGGTCAGACCGTACAATGAGAAGCACTTGCACAGCAAATCCCTCGACTTCCTCGTTCCGATGATTAGAAATTCCTCCCCCTGACTATCTTGCATCCTGATCCCTGAGGGAGATGGGGAAATGGAATTAATGAAAAGCAGACTTATTAGGGACTGAATGATTCATAGCTCCCAGCCCCTAAAGGACCAGAAAGACCTAACTAAACTCCTAACCTTGGAAATGAAGACCTCCAAGTCATAGTTTAAAATGTAAATGCCCATATGCATATTTATTTTGAGATAATTATCATTGTAACCCATTATTTACCAAGAACTGGATAAAGGAATAAAACACATAATTATAATAAAAGCTATAATTATCTAGCACCTGTTATATAGTCAGCAGTATGCTTGGTGTATGACATATTCCACTGCTACTCTTTGGAAGTAGTATGCCCATTTTAGAGATTAAAAAAAAAAAACATACTAAAGTTCAGAGTAGTTAGGTCTAAAGACTATAAACTTAATCAAGGAGAACCAAGGCAAGTCAACTCTCCTAGACTACAAACCCACTCTTATTTCCTGACCAAGTGACCTCTAATCAAACAGAATTATCTGTCTATGAATCTATGCTTACAGGCAGATCCATCCATCACATCTATAGTTACAGTGTAATGAACAGAGAATATTTAATTGCAACCCTAAATGCGTGACTACATGCTTATGGTTGGCAAAAAAATAAATAAATAAAAATCAGGCAGCACTATGAGAGGAGATAAAGGGACATCTGATAGCCCAGGTGACTGCTGACTTTCATAAAGTAGAGGTAGGCCGTGCTGGTGTTGCACCATGGAAAATGCCACATTTCTCTCTCGAGACTACAAACCTAAGCACACATCTGGACCCATCCCATGTCCCCGGATAATCAGATTCACACTACATTCAATGGACCGTGGATGGTGCTTAGAATGGGTCAAAACAGGACACACCAGCATACCCCAGAGTGAGCAGCATGGCTGTGATTCTTCTTAAGAAAAGTCTTGGGAGTGGCCACATTGAAAAGGAATCCTCACAAAGAATACAGTTTTTAAAAGGCAGACTGTAAAGAACCATCAAAGCCAATATTGAAAGAATTAGCTTTACCTATACAGACTTTGTGGTCAGCGACATTAGTCACAGGTCAGGACCCCCGCCCCCTTGAAGAACAGTCACTGTCACCACAGTTTCAGTGCAAAACTCAGCACATGTAGATTCCGTGAGAACTGACCACAGGGCACAATACGTTTTCATTTGCTACCAGTAGACCCTCTTTCCCTCGACACTTTGGGTCATAACATGATCTAGACTTTCCCGTTTCTGTTTTTTCTATATAAATGTTGATGGGATAAATTTAGCTAAAGGATATTGTACAATCAGTTCTGCTATGCTGCTTGCCTTAAAAACACAAATGTTTATGTGTTTTGTTTTTAAAATACAAATGTTTTCAGTGACACATCTAAGCAATCCATCAACAATGACTGCTATATTAAGAGAATGATTTGAACATATGTGAGATTTGCATTTGTTGATACACAGTTTTGCCCCAGAAACTCTAGGCAGACGTAGAAAACACACCCAGTGCCACTAAGTCCTGAACTACACAGAGCAACACCCCGCAGCAGCACAGGGGTGCACACGTGTCCAAGGTCAAGCTGCTACTTGCCATGATTTCTGACCACCGTCCTTCCATTTCACAAGAACTTGCAGCTGCCAGGCTCCCAGAGGCCATGCTGGTGGTGTACCTCACTCGGCTTCTGTCCCCCTTTCCTCCAAGCCTGTTTTATGATTGTCCTCTCTAGCTCTGTCCTTTGTAGAAATGTTCATCTTTCTTTTTTCTTCTTATTCCCTGACTTTTGCACACAGAGTAGCAGGCACATGAGTAGGAATCAATCTAATGGGCACACATGTCCACTGGCAAACGTCAGGTCTTTATGCAGATAAAGTGTCGCAGTGATTGTAGTTTTATATATTTCGTCACCACTTTACATGGATAAAATTGGGATTGTTTTGAATCATTTTTGTGTGTGTGTCACTGATGAAGTTTTTGAGTGCTGAGCTCTAACTCCATTTGCTTTACTACTCTGTGGTTGTAGATCTTGAGGAGTGTAAGTATTTTTAGGAATGCATATATTGCAGTATAGCAGAATAGACTGATATTTATAAGCGATGACTTTATTGAAGTTTCAAGTTTTTTCTTTTATGTTTCCTTCTAACTTGCACATTAGGTTAAGTACAATAGCTCAGGATCTCAAATTATAATCCTTTGTGTGAAATTCACCATAACTTCAAACAGTGTAATCTAGATAGCAATGACCAGGTCTGAAAGGGAAACTACCCAGTTTTGTTCCCTTTCTCTTTAGAAAGTTCTAGAAAATTTTATCTACATCAATTTGCATATTAATGCTTTCATCAGTAAATGTGATCTATAATTTTGACTCAGTTTTTAATATTAACAATCAGCATATTTTCTAAAGTAACTCTTTTGGTAAATGGTAAAGAGGGAGAAAAAAATTCCATGTACCGTCACAATTATCTAGGTCAGATAGTTTTATCTAAACTTATTGACTTAATCAAATAATACTGGCTGAGAAATTTTCCCCTAAGGAAAAACACAGGCTGGAAACAGTACATAATAAATGGGCACAACACCTCTCTTTGAAACTTCTGCGGAACCCAAACTAAAATATGCAAATAAGAATCCCAAAGATAGTATCTGAATCACAGTATTATGCTGGAGGAGCTTTGCAGTAAAAGGGAAAAAGTTAATGTGATCTAGAGATTAGAAATAACTACAGCCTTTAAAATACCTATATCATCGTAAGCAACAAATACCATTTCCATTTATTTTCTGAAGAATGTTAAGATATTCTACCTTATCAAAGAGATGTGCATTTTCATTTGCTTTCATAAAAACTACTGTACTGCCCTGATCGGTGTGGCCTAGTGGATAGAGCGTTGGCCTGGGGACTGAAGGGTCCCAGGTGGGATTCCGGTCAAGGGCATGTACCTTGGTTGTGGGCACATCCCTAGTAGGGGGTGTGCAGGAGACAGCTGATCGATGTTTCTAACTCTCTGTCCCTCTCCCTTCCTCTCTGTAAAAAAAATCAATAAAATATATTTAAAAAAAACAAAAACAAACAAACAAACAAAACTACGGTACTAACTGGAAAGTGTAACTGTGGTTAAACGGGTTTCTAAAGCTCTTGACAGTGGAGATAAGAAATGTAATGTGTCCCACACCTGGCAAACCTTCTAAGTGTTTCGGTCTATTAGTGGAAAACACCCTCACTACAGAAGAGGAGAGGAAAGAGTCCTCAAGCACAGTATTCAGTCAAGTTTGTTGAACTTAAAAGAGTAAAGCGACTCTTTTGGGAGATTTCTCTCTGCCTCTCCCTTTAGCACCTCATTCCTCAACAAACAGGTCACAGGGTCAACTACCACTTGAAAGATAATTATGAATATCCCCCAGCTCTCCTCTCAAAATCTGGAAATTGAATCATTCTAGAGTGTTCTCTCTCCTTCCCTCTGCAACGATTCTTACTCTGTGGACCTTTCCCTTTTGTTACCCAGAAGCGTCCGTGGAAAGACACTTGTTTCTCCTGGAGCAAACTTGGGATCATCTGTTACCAAGGAGTCCCAAATAAAGTATTTCTCTCAGCAAAAGCAAAAAGCAAGGCTCCTTGCCAATCACACACCAGTCAGCCTTCACTTGGGCCTTACTTGTTTTCGTTGCTTGCATCATAACGAGGCATTGGGTCCAGGTCATTTCCATTCACATCACAACTGGCCAGAGCATCCTATGGACACAGAGGAGAGAGAGAAAGGAGACAGATGGCCATTAATTAGCCATTAACCTGCAGGCTCATGCATTCTTAAACACATTTCTGCAAGAGAGTAATTAGATTAAATAATACATTTACGGTTTGCTAGTGTCAGGATGCCTTGCTCAGTAATAATCAGTGTCGTCTTCCCCCCCCCCCCCCCCCCATAGAGAAGAAATACTCTTCAGAGACCAAATATGTGTCTGGTAGATTCTTTCCAGCACTTTTCCTCTTAGGCCAAGACCTGGCTTCTTACCCAATTTCTTCAAATATGTCCTCAATTACCACCTTTTCTGTGAGGTACTCCTGGACTATTTAGAAGCAAACAGGTTTATTCTCCATGAACTCTCTATCTTCATTTCTTGAATATTAAATCCCTTACCGTAATTCAAACACTTTTTAAGTTAAAAATCATTCACAAATAATTGGCAGGTCAATTAAAAATCAGTATTAAAAATGTACTATATCAGGTTATTTTAGGATCTCTATTAGGCGATATTTGTCTGGTTTCAGATGTTTTATCTACTATAAAAGAATCTACAATTCCAACTTTTTTACTAAAATCCAACGGCCTTGTAACTCAATCAAAATAATCAATAAAGTTTTATTATATGTCAAGGTTCAAAATGAGGCAAAAATACCTCTGAAGCAAATTTATATCACTCTAGATGGAAATAATTTAGGACCCTTTGAATTTTCTGATGCTTTTTGTTAATTCCTGATGTTGGTTTTAGTGAACATAAATTTATTTTTCTTTTCTATCTTTATATCCAAGGCTCTGTTTCTAAAAATAACTTATGGAACACAGACTCTGAAATGCTTGGGGGAATTAAGCAAAATATATGCGTTACATATAAAGGTGCCAAGTCCCTGCTTCCTGGATAAAGGGGGCCACATAGCCCTACTCAGTGGTCATAGAGCAGGCAGTGTGGCTAGTGAAACTTGCTAATTTGAGGCCACGACATGCTAAATAACTTGGCCAGACAGGTTAAGTAACCTGGTTCCACAGACATGAAACCACCTGCCTGTGGAACCAAGACTTGAATTCAGGCCACCCGACACCCCACCCATTGTGCTTTTCTCTGCTCGCCATAGCCCTGACATTAGAACTGAGAGGGTTCCAGTACTACTGATTGCACAGATAAATTCTGGAATTTTCTTTCAAGGAGGAAAATAAAAATAGTAAAGAATGCAATCACAATTAGGTTAAAGCTGCTTATACTTTGTCAGATACATTCCATTGCAGCGGGGAGCAGGAATATACCATAAAAACACCATTGCGTATGACAAGAAAGACTTACTTGCTAGGAGGTCCTTAGCCACAGTTCTGTCCTCTATATAGTCTGGGTCAACTCATTAGGGTCAGGCCTCATTTCCTAGCCTACCAAATGAGGAGACCGAACTGAGGCTCCTTTTTAGCCCTAAGAGTCTGCTGTAAAGAGACAAGTTTATCTGAGTGTGCTTGGAGGCAGGGTGAGAGCAACCACTCAAGTGTTTTGCTCCAATGATAATTAAAGAAATTTCCAGTTCCTCCTTCTCTCTCTCTCCTCTCCTCTCTCCCCTCCCCCCCCCCTTTCACCTTAGGGAAAATCATCTAATTTGGGAAAACTTATTTCAGGATTTCATTATAAAAACTAATTTGTAAAGTTTCTTAGCTGAACTTTTTTTTATCCTGACCTGAGGAAATGCCTTTTATTAAATTTATTTTAGAGAAAAGAGAGAGAGAGAGAGAGAAATATTGATGTGAGAAATATCAATCGCTTGCCCCCTAAATGTCCCAACCAGGGATTGAACTCATAACCTGGGTATGTGTCCTGACTGGAAATCGAACCCACCACCTTTTGGTGTGTGGGCCAATGCTCCAACCAACTGACCACACTGACCAGGCACTGGTCGAATTTTTTAAACAAAAAGGGCAGTGAGGCAGAATATTGGGAGGAAGCGTAACTGAAGTTGATGAAAGCGTGAGGTGCTCCTGGATATTCTGTGTGAAGGAAGGTTCTCATTGGTCAGAATCTTGGGCGACTGCTGGAGACAGTAGTAGTTTCTGATGTGCCAAGGAAGTGACTGTGAAGTACTTTATTTGAAAACAAAATGGAGGGTTTTCAGGTCTGAGTGACAAAAGGAAAATTAATTTAAGGTAAGTTAAGTGCCATTAAATAAAGGAGATCGAACAAATGAGAAACACTGAAGAGAATATATGGCCAATTCTATCCCAATGGTTTCATGAGAAGCATGGAAGTGATTGGCGTCTAAGTGGGTGTACAGTGACATCAGTGTTTCTGGATGGAAACAGTTGTCAACAGAAGAGAAGTTAGAGCAGAAGTCAGGAGGCATGGGTGTGAGTGAGACCCAGCAGGAGTTTCTGTGAAGCCGTGACAAGAATCAGAGTTGTTACTAGTATTTGCAGATAACAAAGAGTCATTGCAGGCACTTTAGTAACACAAGACATACTTCAGGGAGAATACCAAGGTGTCAGGAAGGCGGAATTTACAGCAAAGAATGGTACATTAGCAGGTAATGATGGCATTTTTCACCAAACTTAGGAAGGAGAAGCTCAGGAAGGGTAATTCTGGAGAGTAGAAGTCGGGGGCCTGTTGGCACATTTCCCGGCAGTGATTATCATGGTGGTAGAGGGGCCCTGGAGGCCCTGGGAGCAAAAGATCCCAGTGTTCTGGAACAGGTTACTCCCCACCCATACTTCCTACATGGGTCCTGGGTCTCAGGACCATGAGCTTTCAATGGAGGTACTGAGTTTCAGCACTTTTACTTGTTCTATGACCTTGGGCTCATCTTACGTTCTCTGAGTCCTGGAATTGTGGTGCCTTCTTAAGAAAAAGAATTCATTGATCCCTAAAGAATACTGGTAGGCTGATCATTGCTGTCTTTTTAAAAAGGTGAGAAACAGACGAACAGAATAACTTGAGGGAAGGTCTAACCACACTTTTCTCCATAAAAGAAACAGCAGTTCCTGGCTGTGTGGAGGAGTTGAGAAAAGTGGTGGTTGTTGGAGCAGGTGGCGTTGGTGGTGGGGTTTCTGCTACCTTATCACCTGCTATTTGTTGTCAGAACATCAAAGGCTCGTGGGAGCTGAAAGTGTTATCTCACGGGTCCTGGACTCAGAGTATGTCTCCTACAAGACAGGAGCAGTACACAGACCACTGGATCTGGCTGCTGCATTTTTTTCAGTAGCTTCCCCCCTTCTTGATAATCCTACCATGACAGCAGCAAGCACTCACATAGTTCTGCATCAGATCGGGATGCGTCCTCTCAATGCCGTCGTCCAGGATGGTCACCACAACGTTCTTTCCCGTGTAGCCTCTCTTCCAGGCTCCTTCAATGTTCATGTCCGACTGGCAGGGGTGCGTGTTGTCACTGCAGTGCTAATGGAGGAAGAAGAATGGGACACTGCAGATTACTAAACAGTAAGGAGGGGGGAGAATTACCTGTGTGTTAAGATAATGCAACCTGGAAGCATGAAACAGACTGACAAATCTGAGGGAAGGAGTGAGGAGGAATAGGAAGAGAGTAACCAAAGAATTTACATGCCACATGCATGACCCAAGGACACAGACAATAGTGAGGTGAAGGCCTGGAAGGGGTCAAGCAGGGCGGCGGGGGTCAATGGGAGGGGAAAAGGGGACATCTGTATACTTTCAACAGTAAAGATAAATTTAAAAAACTTTAACAGAAATTTGGTGGATTGCCTGCTGGAGTAGAAACAAGGATCTCTAGCATGATAATAGGGGAAGGCAGGAAGGATAGATGTGGGAAAGGTGAATGAAATCTATTCCACCAGCTCTACTAGTAGCTTGTTCTCATACCACTGATCCTCTGGAAAAATATAATAAAGTCTATTTCAGCAGCAGAATAATGGATTACCGTTTTACTGTTAGCGTGGAATAATGACACACAAAAGTCATCATACTATTTCATTTATAAATTCACAGCAGGTAACTGAAGAACATATACTTTATAATTCCAACCACCTAGAAGCCAACCCAGCTATGAATGAGGACCATCTCAGGCAGCTTTGTACAGTGTCAGCCAGAAGTGTGTACTGTGAGAAACCCATGCACAAGAAAAAAGAGAACATTTAAAAAAATCTTCTTTCAATAATTAACAATGACTATCGTACCATATTTGTAGTGGTTAGATACTCATTCAGCACTACTTTGATTTTTTTTTTAATCCTCACCTGAGGATACATTTTTGTGGATTTTAGAGAAAGAGAGGAAGGGAGAGGGAGGGAGAGACTCGGAGAGAGAAACATTGATGTGAAAGAGAACATGGATTGTTCTCCCATAGACATGGGCATCGAACCCACAACCTGGACATGTGCCCTGACTGGGAGTGAAACCTGAGACCCTTCAGTGTATGGGATGATGTTCCAATTGAGCCACATCAGCCAGGGTAGCACTACTTTGAGGAGGAAAAGATCAGTGCAAAGTGCAGAAACATGACATACACAGGGACGTGTGTGGGGCTTCAAAGGGCAGGCTGTAGAAACATCGAACCTTAGCCCAACATGTCATGATGTCATTCCCCAATGGCTACAACATACACACATATCGAGAAATGAATTAATCAGCAGCTTTTCCGGATGCGATTTACTAGCATTAGTCCAACCACATAATTATTCCTTCAAGGCTCATCTCTGAAATATCCCTCTAAGTGGTGTTAGTTTTCAGCTTCTGAAGACTCCATAGAGGAACAAAGAAAAAGAGATGAACCGTAACATAATGCCGTGGCGACAAGAGCCCCCCAGGTCTCTCACTATTCTCTACTTTCTTCCTGCTTTAAAACAGTTCAGTACTTCAGGACATAAGCTTTGTATGTGTTAAGCATAATGGAGACCGAACTGCCATTGATTCATTGAACATCTACTTTATTGAGCAACTACTACATTCTGGATCTGGCAGTGAACAAGGCAGATGAGTCCCTCTCCTAATAATCCCTCTAAAGGGATTAATACAGATGATAAATAAACAAGACCATTCAGAGCATTCCTTAAGATTTAAGGAATTAAACGGGATGCCAGGTTTGTGATTGCTGAGGGGTCTGAGTACACCACCTAGGTGGGATGATCAAAAAAAGCCCCAAGACTCAGAAAATGATATGTGAGCTGAGACATAACTGATGAGAACTGGTCTGCCCAAGGGCCTGAAAACCAGTGTCTTGGTAGAGGACACAGTAAATGCAATGACCAAATGGTGAGAAACAAGTTAGCACAATGAAGAACGAGAAAGGGTGGGGTACTGCCAAAGCTTAAGCGAAGGAAGGACAGAATGGCATGGGCAAATCAGAAGGCAAAGCAAGGTCAGATCTTCCAGGGCTTTGTAGCCATGACTCTGCCTTCATCTGAAGTATACAACCTAAATGGAACGTCATCTCTTTTCAAGCTTCATCCTTCAAAATCAAATGCTAACGAGCAACAGATACCTCTAATGCTCCCTGACATGAATTCATTAATCTCCACATGAGACAGCCTTTTGTTGAATATTATAAACACACTTGAGTAGTTTCAAGGATTCATTCTAACAAAGGGTCTATCCATTTTTTACTACAGATAATATCTAGAAAATAGGGGCTTATATATTTTCTGAACATTTGCACCGTTTTCTCACTTTGACTTTGGTCTGGTACTTAAGTACTCTCTCCCTTTATCTCTCCCTTTCCCTCCGATCTTCCCTCCCTCCCCCCCTTCACTACTACTACTATACTGATCCAAATCCCACTCTCCCTACCTCGCCCCAGTTTTGGGGGCACAGCTTAGGAATACCTCCTCCCATAAAGCTGTCTCGTGTTCTTCAGCCTTTTCATCTATTTCATCCCTTCCCTGAACTTACGGACACACATACACATACATTCTATACTACATATACAACCCCTACTCACTGGATTCTACTGAACTGTTGTTGACTACTGAGTATTATGTGTGGATTTTGTCTTGATTGTAAGCCCTTAGAAGACTATGCATTAAATTAAGTCTAACTAGGATTTCAGTAAATATTGGCTGTTTGATTACATTTTCAGTAAACATTGGCAATGATATGCCCTAAAATGTGAGCATATCCTCAACTTTATTTCCAAGTTCACAAATGCTCTGACCTCATCAGAGAAACCTAGCCAACTAGTGCTTGGTTAACAGAAATGATCAAGAGAGAAATAGTAAAAATATCCAATCGCCTATGTTTTTCAGATGTCTTACTCTGCCCGAGAGTGAGTTTTGGCCCCTCCTCACCAAGCGCTTTAATTTAACACAAAGCAGCCTAACAGGTTTCCATTTCATTTTTTTTCTCCTCCCAAACCTGCTCTGGCCGCCTGTGCTGCTGTTTCTGACATGCAGTCATGTTAATGTGGCCAAGAGGTGGGTCGGAGGAAGGAAACGCACAGGAAATGGGTAACCCACAAATGGGATAACCGTTCTGGAAGGAGGGATGCTGCCTGAAATTGTAATTACAAAAACTGAAGAAAACCAGCCGTCTATGGAAAACACGTGTGTTAAAAGTGGAACAATTAGGTTTCTTTCTCCCATTTCTGGTTCTGTTGAATCTGACTTTACTATTAAATATTTTTTGTACCACCTCTCATTATTTTTCTTTTCATCCACCAACATGGTACAGGTGGAAGGGGAAGGAAGGGAACTATTCAATTGATACTTTCACTTGGACAATCTATTATGTTGAGTAACCAAAGGGTCAAAGGGGCGAAAAATACTCAGAGCCTGAGGTGTTTCTTGCAAAAAGAGTAATAAGGTCAGAAGATGCTTAGATCAGAACCCTAAATCCTGACTATGGACCTTAGTTCTTAAATACATAGTCCAAGTGGTCTAGGCTTCCAAACTTGTTTTCAATATAGTTGTTTCATATACCAAAGCTATCCAAAGAGCAAAGACTACGGAAAATATTGATGCCAGCCAACACTGACCAAAGAGGGGAATGCATTAATAATTTCCTTAGTTGCCCGACTGAATGGTTTTTAAACTGTGCTCTATTTACTTGACAGGAATCTGTATAATAGCATTACCCAGAGGCAAACCCTTGATATGCTCATACACAGTCCACCATGTTGAGAAGACCTGCCAGAGCTGGGACTAAAGAGTAGTTTCTGGAATTGTGTTACCACATCGACTGGTATTCGCAGAAGGGGCCAGTCAGAAACTTGCCTCATCTTTGATGCTGATAAAAAGCCCATATGTACTCTGCATATGCAAGGTAGACACTGATAGTAAGTGTACGCGTCTTCAATTCTGAGTAACGTCCTGTATTTCAATGATAGTATGTGCCGAGATGGCTACTGAGAAACAACACAAACAGAAAAGAGCTGCAGAAACAATGGATACCACCTAGGCCTCCCACGTCCTTATCCATAAAAGCTTGTATTCCTTTTAGGAATGAAATTATAGAGAGGTTGTTCTGTGAGTTCTAGAAAGGGCCTTTTCCACATTAGGGTTATGAGCTATTCTGCGTATAAACCACTCGGGGTGTGGCTACTTCTCTTGTGTCCTCATCAGCATATGACAATGTTTGCTCAATGAAAGAACAGTTTATACCCCAAATAAACACCTTCGTTATATTTTCACCACCATTTTCTTCCTATAGGTGTCAGTCTTGTGGGGGTGGGTGGATTTTAATGTCATTCTCTTTAAACTTCTCCAAGTTCTGAGCAAGTTTTATGCTGCCAATAGCCTGCTAACACTGAAAACATCTGTTGTTCATTGTTATTAATACAGTAGCTCATAAGACTGCATCTCTGACCATACAATGTTAATAAGCAGACTTAAATACATAAAAAATCAGTTTTATAGACAGATCCAGAAACAAGCCAGTCAACTTAGTAAAGTGTATATGTACTTGTAAAATTTAGAGTCCAAGAGTTCTAAGATTTTGAAAAAAGTAAAATTGATTCTGCCTTAAGTGGAAAGGCAATTGACATCTACTAGATCCTTACCATGGCCAAGCATTGTATCAATAGCTTACATGGACTAGCTTCATTTAAGACTCAGAACTACTATTTGACACAGGCATTTTTATCATCTTTTTATCTCCTTTTCACAGATAAAGAAATTCTGTTTTATTTTTTTCTTTGTTGGTTTTGTTTGTTCATTTGTTGCCTTTTGCAGGTGGTGGGCACAGGAAGCCGTATTATAAGACTGTATACCTATTTACAGTGTTATTAACCAGTATAACTCCAAAAAGTTAATTAAAAAAAGAGAGAGAGAGACTTACTGAGGGTAGGCAACCTTTCATAGTTCCAACAGCTGGCCAATAGCCAAACACCAGACCATAGAGTATGGAAACTCATCTGTTAAAAGTTGAAACAGAAAAGGCTTGGGCTGGGGTGCAAGGGAGGGGATACGTGCATTTTCAGATGAGGAGTAGATAAGGAATCAATGTCAAATAATATAGCACCAGAAAAAAAAAATCAAGTAACAGAAATTTCAATGGTCTGTGCATTCAAGTGATAAAATGAAATATACTTGGATAAGACTTTAGAGACCTTCTAATTTTCCCTTTTACTCCCAGTCATTGCAACTCAATTTTTAGGAAATAGCCAAATTTCTGTTTGAATAGTTCCAATGACAGGGAGTTCACTTCTTTACTAAATATCCAATAATGTGCTGGTAAGGCAGTTCTTAAAATAAAATTTCTTATTTATAGCGTTTGCTCATTTTCATGGTGTAAATACTCACATCATGGCCAATTTTAAACTACCACGCTCACAAAATTCTTGAAAGTGTAACAATAAGCTTTCATGAGCTGTCAGAAGGCAGATCCAGCATACCACTGCAAACAGCTCACTCCATTAGTCTTGCTCCATTTCTGATGAAGTCATTCCTTCCAATGGGTCTGACATCTGCTCCTCAGTACTCGGGAACTTCTGGGAAGTATCTAGGCTTAGTTCTCCCCTTCACACTTTCAGACAATAATTTTAGTTCTTCTTGCATTTATTTGGAGAGCATCTTTCTTTAACTTTTCTTTCTCAAGACCTCCCCACATGAAATTGGACTTAGAACTCTCATGAGATCATAAGGTGATGACCACTCCTTGGGATACAAAAATAGATTCTGTGACTCCAAAACTAAAGTCACCTTCACAGATTTTTGAAAATTTAAAGTAAGCTAGGGACATTCTAAGACATTCTCTATTATATTTATAGGTCAATTTGATGTACTTCTTATCCTTTATCATACACATTTAAAAAAAGATACCTATGGCCAAAATAGATTCTATGCCCAATTATTCAAGGATATTACTCAATTTGTGGGTTTTCCAGAAATTCCAAGGTAGCCCAGTATGTTTCAAGAACACCAAATTATCAGCATAGCAGTAAAGGACACTAGTTAGGACAATCAGGCAAAGGAAAGGTTAAATTCCACCTTTGCTACATTCCAGCTATATGATTTGTCAAGTTACCCAAGTTCTTAAAACCTGATCTGTAGTTTGAATGCGGAGTTGCTATAAAAATTAAAGAAGATAAAGTAGATAAGAAATGACTGCTGTTATAATGATCATGTAGTTATTGATGATAGTACATTCATGGGCAATAGCATGTTCCTAATAGTTTATAGAGGATGACTCTGGTGGTGGGGAGGAAGTGGGAGGAGAGAGGGAGAAGAAAGAGAAAGAGAGACAGAGAGAGAGAACGAGAACTACAAAATAAAGAGATAATGTCTGGCAAATGTGAAAGGGCAACTAACTGATCAGTTATAAGGACAGTTGAAATGAGCTGAATATTTTATATCTGGGGCTGGGGTCTGGAGACTGGAGCTGGGCTATAGGAGGAAAGAACAGAGTCTAATTATTTTCTGGTACATTAGTTAAAGGCCTCCAATGAATCAGCATGTTTTACTGCACACATTTATACCTAGCATTCCAACTCTGCTAGAACCATGGTTCAAATCTATTATAATTTTGACAGGGAATAATTTTATAGTTACAAAATTTTAAGGCTGTCCCACATAATACTAAAGAAACATCAGAAAATATCAGATATTAGGAAAAGAAAGGATGTGGTATACAAAATAGGCCTATAAGAAGAAAAAGAAATCCACTTCCTAATATTTTACTAAAAACTGAGGGTCAAGTAATTGAGGCAGTATAGTTAAAGGCAATGGATGAACCAAAGGTAGTCTTTTCAACAAATGGTGCTATAACAAGTGGAGGTCCACATGCAATAATCTACACTAATAAAAGAGAAACATGCAAATTGGTGTCACTCCACTATGCCCACCAGCCAATCAGGATAAGTATGCAAATTAACCCAACAAAGATGGTGGTTAATTTGCATACGCAGGCACAAGCAAAGACTAATGAAGACTGAAAAGGCTTGGCTTCTCCGCTGCGGCCAGACCAAAGGCCTGGGTCCTGAGTGCCAGAGAAAAACTGGTGCCAGCAGCCAGGGAAGGAAGGCCTATTGCATGAATCTTCGTACAACAGGTTTCTAGTTAATAATAATAATGATGATGATGATGAAAGAGAAATCAAGACATAGGCCACACCCTTCACAAAATTTAAGTCAAAATGGATCACAGCCCCAAATGTATAATGCAAAACTAAAACTCTTTAAAACATAGGATAAAGCCTGAGTGACCTTGGATGTGGTGCTGACTTTTGAGATACAACACCAAAGGCATACTCTGTGCAAGAAAAAACTGAAAATCTGGACTTCATTAAAATTAAAAATTTCTACTCTGTGAAACACAATGTCAAGAGAATGAGAAAACAAGACATGGACTGGGAGAAAATATTTGCAAGACACATCTGATAAAGAACCATTATCCAAAATATACAAAGAACTCTTATTAAACTCAGTAAGAAAACAATCTGATTAAAAGGTTGGCCAAAGACCTTAATAGATATCTCCCTAAAGAAGATACACAGACAGCAAATAAATATGTGAAAAGATGCTCCGCATCGTATGTCATTAGGGAAATGCAACCTAAACAACAAAGAGATATCGCTACACACCTATTAGAATGACCAAAACCCTGAACACTGCCAACAGCAAATACTGGCAAGTATGCAGAGCAACAGAAACTCTCATCCGTTGCTAGTGGGGATTCAAAACGGTACGGCCACTTTGGAAGACAGTTTGGCGATATATTACAAAACTAAGCATATTCTTATCCCACAATCCAGCAAAATCACCCCGTAGCAGTCACCCAAATGAGTTGAAAACTTAAGTCCATACAAAAACCTGCACAGAGATGTTTTATAGAAGCTTTATTCCATAATTGCCAAAACTTGGAAGCAATCAAAATTGCTTTCAGTGGGTAACTGGGTAAACTGTGATATATTTGAGCAATGAAATATTACTCAGCACTAAAAAAATGAGCTATTTAGCTATGAAAATACATAAAGGAAACTTAAGTGTATAATATTAAATGAAAGAAGCCAATCTCAAAAGGCTAAATACTGTATGACTCCAACGATATGACAATATGGAAAAGGCAAAACTATGGAGAAGGTAAAAAGTTCAGTGGTTGCCAGGGACTGGAGATGAGGAGATGAATAGGCAGAGCACAGAGAAATTTTAGGGCATAGAAACACTCTGTATGATGATAACAAATACATGTCATTATACATTTATCCAAACCCAGAGAAGGGACAACACCTAGAACAAACCGAAAGATACGCTATGGACTTTGGGTGTATGACTGTCAATACAGGCTCATCAGCTCTATTAGACACACCACTCTAATGGGAGTACTAATGGGGTGGCTATGCATGGGTAGGAGCAGGAGGTAGATGGGAAATCTCTGTAGCTTCCCCCTCAATTTTGCTGTGAAGATAAAATTGCTCTAAAAATAGTCTTTTAAAAAAGGAACTGAGGGTCAGAGAAGCCAAACAACCAGATGCTTTATAGATTTAGTTAAGTGAACACCATTTCTCTTATTTGTGAATTGTGTTGTCCTCTGTGAATCTTTCTAAGCTGACACATCCTGAATGAGAGACTTTCAGTCCTAAAAATACTAAAGTAAAAATCAATAAGCCAACCAACAGAGCTTGCCTCCTTGAAGGGATTTCCACATGTCTCACCTCAGTGTTTGGAGAACTAGTTTCAACTCTCTTACCTGGCCTTGCTGCAGAAGGGTAACCAGGGTCTCTAAAATGTACTGGACATTTCTGAGACACTACATGTGAATAGTAACAGCACCTGCCAGGGATCACACCATCCTCAAACACCTCAAGTCTAAAAACTGAGTCAGTGTTGGTAATTTAGGCTGAATCCACCACAATCCTTCAATTTTAACAACACCTTGCGGTTCAAGCCACTAACTCTGATCCACTCTGTCTAACCCAGTTTCTAACCCAAATCATGCTTCCAATCTATCCCTCTCTCATTAAAAGAATTTTTTTAATCAAGTATTTACTACATTCTGATCACTATATTGGCCATGACATGCTCCCTATACTCAAGTCCTTAAAGCCTAGGCATTTTACAAAAACATGTGTTAAGTATTATAGCAGGGGTTCTCAGGATGGGAACACGGAACTTAGTAAGGGCACTTCCCAGAGAAAATAACATTTAAATTTAGCCCCCAAATATGAATTGACTAGCCAAAGGGCAAGCAGGGGAAGAGGGTGTGTTTATTTTTGGCAAGGATATAGGATAATTAAAGAGACTGGAGTGTCAAAGGAACTGAAAGAAACTCAGTGCAGCTGGTTGAAATAAGATGAGAGAGGTGAAGGGTGACAAGAAAAAAAGAAAGAGATGAGATTAGAGATTTAACTATGGGCAAGACTACAAATGTCCTTATAAGCCATTTTTTAAAGTTTGAGCTTTATCATAATTCAATGTAAACATTGTTTACGGGTTTTAAAGAGTGATTGATGTGGTTTGGATGTCTAAAATCCACCTCAAACTTTAATTCCAAAGAAAAACACTCGATCTCCCCCTCTGTGATTCCTACAAAGTTGCACATGTCCAGGGTTCCCTGTTGCCCCTCACACTAGTATATAGCATTTATGGCTCCCCTCCTTCTCTATAAACATCCATCAGCATATCCTTCGAAATTAGCTCCTGAACGTCTCACCTCTTCACATCATCTTCCTGGCTATAAACTGATTCAAGCCGCTATCACCTCTTACTTCTCTATAGTCTCTTCGTCATACAGTAGTAAAAGTGAACTATGCCAGATTTATTGTCAGTAAATATCTAATCTAATAAAAGAGTAATATGCGAATTAACCCTCACTCTATTATACCTAAGCCACGCCCACCAGCCAAACAGAGCAATGATATGCAAATTAACCCATCCAAGATGGCAGCCAGCAGCTAGAGTTAACAGGTGGTCAGCAATGGATGAAACTGCTTTCCTAGGCCAGCTGTGGCCTCTGCTCAAGGCAACAAAGTTTCAATTATAGAAGATAAATAAACCCCAGAAACCTGCTTCCAGCCAGCCTCGCCGGGACCTTGGGTCAATGGGAGCTGTGGACAGCCTGCAAACAGCCCTCAGTCCCTCACTCAGGCTGGCCAGGCACCCCAGTAGGGATCCGCACCCAGAAGAGGCTGTGGCCAGCCTGAAAACGGCTCTTAGCCCCTCACCCAGGCTGGCCAGGCCCTCCAGTAGGAACCCAAATCCTGAAGGGAACGTGACCAGCCTGAAAATGGCCCTCAGCCCCTCACCCAAGCTGGCCACACCTCCATGGGGTGAGGGTTCCCACTGGGGGGATTTGGCCAGCCTGCAAACAGCCATCAGCCCCTCACCCAGGCTGGCCAGGCCCCCCAGTAGGAACCCAAATCCTGAAGGGGATGTGACCAGCCTGAAAATGGCCCTCAGCCCCTCACCCAAGCTGGCCACACCTCCATGGGGTGAGGGTTCCCAATGGGGGGATTTGGCCAGCCTGCAAACAGCCATCAGGCCCTCACCCAGGCTGGCCAGGCAGGCCAGCAGGTGGACATCCCCCGAGGGGTCCCAGACTGCGAGAGGGCACAAGCCGGGCTGAGGGACCCTCCTCCCACACCAAGTGCACAAATTTTTGTGCACTGGGACCCTAGTCCCCAATAATTCCCAAGCTCCAATGTCATTCCCTTATACTTCTAATAATATCCAAGTCTGTTTAATGGCAGCTAAAATGCTTCATGACCTGAATGGGAAACTGTCTCCCTGACCTCTTGACCTACTCCCTCTCTCTTCCTTACTCATTCAAATTCCTCCTCTCTCCAACACAGTCCTTATCAAGACCTTGATTCTTGCTGTACTCTCACCCCAGAATGTTTTTCCTCAAATATCCACATGGCTCTTTCTCTTAGACTCGAATAAGAGGCTTTCCTTAATCAATTCAAAAAGCATTCTGGGTCACACTCTATACTTTATTATATGTCTCTCACACTGGACTGTAAACTCCACGAAGGCAGTCACTTTGCTTTATTTTTTTCTGTATCTGTGTCTAATACACAACAGGAGTTCAATAATTATATGCCAATTGAATGAACACACTGAGTTGTAAAGTCATACTAGGTCCTATAGAACATGAAAGAAAGCATGAAGACCAATTAATTGGGAGACAGGTCTGGTGTTCGAGATGACCATGGTCTAGTGAGAATAGTATACACAGTAGGCATTCTAAATATTTGTTTTTCTGGACAATGAATGAATGTGGTAAGGGGGGCAAATCAAGAATGATCAAACATCTGTCTTGGACTACATAGCAAGTGGTAGGATCACTTAACTGAGAAGAGAAACACAGGAAGAAGAAAAAAACTTGGATGCAGAACGAATATGTTGAGTTCAGTTTTAGAAATATGGAAGTTGAAGTAACACCCAAAGAGAAGTCACTTGTGGCAACTGAATATGTGGATCTAAACCTTCTTTCTGCCCAGATACACAATTGAATTCTTCCTAAAACTTTAGCATCATGCTATTCCCATCTCAGATCTTCTTGATGGCTATAGAGTGTTAATACTTTGGTCCCCAACGTGCTTCACAACCTGGCAATGAACTTACACTGTCTGGTGCAATGTGTCGCCTCAAAGTTAAAAAATTCCTACACACAGCACATAATGTGTAAATGTGATGATCTTAGTAAAATCCAAGGTCACTATAAATTTAAGCTGATAATGAAAATGGCACAATTCTCCACTGCTCCCTGTACCTATGGCACTTGCAATTACTCCCATGAAACAATGAGGTTATTTCTTCACACTGTGATTCTGAGCTGGGTTGACTTGCTTTGGACCAAAGCATGTGGCAAAAGTAACAATGGTCCAGTTCCACTCCTTCTATACCTTTTCTCTTGTAATCCTTGTTGGTTCCCCTGTGAGTGAGCCAAGGTAGCCTGCTAGAAGATAAGAGACCACATGGAATGGATAGAAGTTGTCCCAGCTGAAACCACACTCTAGCAGGGGTCCTCAAACTATGGCCCGCGGGCCACATGCAGCCCGCTGAGGACATTTATCTGGCTTACCGGCTGTTTTTGCTGCCTTGTTTTTTTACTTCAAAATAAGATATGTGCAGGGTGCATAGGCATTTGTTCATAGTTGTTTTTTTTAAACTATAGTCCCGCCCTCCAATGGTGTGAGGGACAGTGAACTGGCTCCCTGTTTAAAAAGTTTGAGGACCCCTGCTAGTGGCTACTCACCAGCTAACCCAGAATGGCTCACTTATGCATTAGTGAACCCATGTGCAATCAGAGAACTGTTAGCTGAGCTCAGCCTACGCTGCAAACATGCAGAATCATAACTCTAATAAATAGCTATTGTTTCATGCCACAAATTCTTGCGGGGAGGGGTGGTTTGCTATATAGCAAAAGCTAAATAACAGAAAAGATTATCTATCTGAGGAAAGTAAGCCAAAGCAGAAAAAGTAGAAGCAAATTGGTGTGTCCAGTTGAAGCAGTTTATTTAGAAGAGAAGAGCTAGATGTATAACTGGGGAAGAAGGGAAGTGAGGAAATCAAACTGTATCAATATATGATTGATTCTAAAGCAAATTCAAAGGTCCTTGTGCATTCATTCAATCCTTCGCCCTCATGGAAGCTGTATTTTTCTGCTCACCCCTTCCAGCATTCATATCAGCAATCTCTGATTATACATGGGTTTTATCTTCCCAATGAAATTACAAACCAGTTGTGGTAATGGTGTCTACATTATGTATCTTTATAACCTCTAGATTTCACAGTAAAAATGCTCAATAACTTGTGAATGGATATGTTTATGAGAGAAGGCAGAAGTAAATTCTGAGATAAAATGCAGATCAACCACATTTTTAAGACATGCAATGCAGGTGATAATAGAAAGGGTTCAAGTACGACCTGGAAATCTTCGTCTTCTTCACATCAGCTCATAATAGAGTACCTGCTTATTCAACTTTGCCAATGAAAAGATTCAAGAAAACAGGAAACATGCGGGGACTGAAGCTTCACAAGGAACTGTATAAGAAGAGAAGGAGGCATTCATCTGGGGGGTACTAATGATGTACGAAAAATGGCAGAAGTCAGAAGAGACGCAACACTGACAGCTGAGCTATTATCCAGGAGACGCGGTGAGAGATTTCTCCTGGTTGGAGAGCAGCTTGGGGGTGCAGTTCTGTTTCCGTTGGATCAACACGGCATGACAGAAGTGAACATTTCATCTCTTCTTTGATTTTGGTCAACGGCTCAGTTGGAATATTGCCTTCTAGGTCATGCAGTAAATACTTTCATGAGTTGAGAAACTTGGTTTTGCCAGTTGAAACATAGTCTTCTTTGCCGACTATGAACCAAGAACCAAGTAACAGTAATAGCCTACTCTTTGCCCAAATTGTGTAATGAGTAAATGAGTAAGTTGTGTTTGCTTAGGAATGATCTCAATTAAGATGTTTTCCTTAAGTGCCTGTAAAGCCAAGAAGCAATTCCTATACTGAGCTCATGAAAATGAATTTTAGAAGCAACTGAGCTGCATTATTTAATAAGTATGTGAGCATCAGCAAAAAAAAAAAAAAAAAAAAAAAAAAAAATCTCATTCTTTTCCAAATTGTAATTTCTTTGTTTACATCATTTACAAAATTCCACTTAACATAGAACTCTCCACCCTCTTGATGTACTCTGTGCAGAAGTCTGGCTCAGAAATCCCTCTCTCCTCTTTTTTCACCAAAGTCTCAGGGAGAAGAACTAGTGGATGAGAGGGCATTTCCCTTTCTTTAAAATGAGTAGGAAAGCCCTGACTGGTTTGACTCAGTGGATAGAATGTTGGTCTGCAGACTGAAAGGTCCCAGGTTCGATTCTGGTCAAGGGCATGTACCTTGGTTGCAGGCACATCCCCAGTGGGAGGTGTGCAGGAGGCAGCTTATTGATGTTTCTTTCTCATCAATGTTTCTAACTCTCTATCCCTCTCCCTTCCTCTCTGTAAAAAAAATCAATAAAATATATTTTGAAAAATAAAATGAGTAGGATGAAGTATAGTTTGGATTTACTCCAACTGGTTTTGGAACTAAATTACCCACTTTTATTTTTTTCACAGTCACAAAAATCTTTAAGAAAAAAATGTTTTTATAATAGTGGCAACATGTAATGTCAGGGAAGAAGAATTTTAATATCATTGGAAAATATCTGAATACAACCTTACTAATGTGTTTCTTCACTTATATTACTTCATGAATGGCAATATTCTTATAAACAATATCAGAGGTGGCTCTTTTTCAGGTGAAGAAAAAAATCCATTTGTAGTTGAAGATATAATGAAGATACTCCCAAACCCTCAATCATTCTGCAATCAGGTTTAAACAACATAATTATCTCTTGGATTCATAGATAAATGGGTGGATAGAGGCATGGTGAGATAGAGAGATGGACAAAGAAGGGATGGAAGATAAACTGAGATAAATAATACCTATAGGTTTACCTTGTAAGACCTATAACTTTTTTTTCTTAAATGTTTATTGAAGTCTTTTCCTCTTTCTGGGACTCTACAGAACTTCTGAATAGTAAAAAAGTCACTTCAACTCCCTATGTAAACTCCTCAAGTTCCCATAGATTAGATACTCCTCCAAAATATTTTCAATTAAGATTAAATCACAAAAAGATGCAGAGGGATGGAAGAGACAATCAAATCCATGTAACAATGAAACACGAATATTCAAATGATGCTCAAAACTATTAGATAGTTCATTTCCTTCCAGAACCCCTTGAACTATCCTCATAGACGTAAGCTTAACTTGTTTAAATATAACATGTAGAGCTGCAGAAATATGGCATTAAACATTAACAGTGGTTTCCCCTTTTCTTGTCTCAAAAATATCATTAAAATAAATAACCTTAAAGACAAAAAAATTATTTTTAATATTCTTATTACATAAAGTATTACAAAGATTAGTACATATATCTCTTTCTTCCCCTGACCTTCCCCCAGCCTCCCCTTCCCCCCAGTGTTTTGTGTCCATTGGTTATGCTTAAATGCATGCATAAAAGTCCTTTGGTTGATCTATTACCCCCCAACCCTCCCTGTCCTTGTTGCTGTAATTTGACAGTCTGTTTGATGCTGCTCTGCCTCTGTATCTATTTTTGTTCACCAGTTTATAATGGTCTTTATTATATCCATAGATGAGTGAGGATGTGGTATTTTTCTTTCATTGACTGGCTTATTTCACTTAGCATTATGCTCTCCAGTTCCATCCATGCTGCTGCAAATGATTAGAATTCCTTCCTTTTTACAGCAGCATAGTATTTCATTGTGTAGAATGGGACTATATCAAAATAAAAAGCTTCTGCACAGCAAAAGAAACCATCAACAAAACAACAAGAAAACCCACAGCATGGGATAATATATTTGCCAATGATATCTCTGATAAAGGCTAAATCTCCAACATTTACAAGGAACTCATACAACTTAACAAAAGGAAGATAAACAACCCAATCAAAAAATGGGCAACGGATCTAAATAGACACTTTTCGAAAGAGGACATAAATAAGGCTGAGAGACATATGAAAACATGCTCAAAGTCACTTATCATCTGAGAGATACAAATCAAAACAACAATGAGGTACCATCTCACACCTGTCAGAATGGCTATTATCAAGTCGACAAATGACAAGTGCTGGAGAGGATGCGGAGAAAAAGGAACCCTCATTCACTGCTGGTGGGAATGCAGACTGGTGCAGCCACTGTGGAGAACAGTATGGAGTTTCCTCAAAAAACTAAAAATGCAACTCCCATTTGACCCTGCGATCCCACTTCTAGGAATATATCCCAAGAAACTAGAAACACCCATCAGAAAGGATATATGCACCCCTATGTTCATAGCAGCACAATTTACCATAGCTAAGATTTGGAATCAGCCTAAGTATCTATCAGCAGATGAATGGATTAAAAAATAAGATTTTTTAATCTGCTGGAATTACATACAAAATTAATGGGATGTGCAATTTCAAATAGTGTTTTCAAATTTTTGTTTCTAACTCTATGAGTGTACTGACTCAACTTTCTGAGTATTCTGATGGTTCTGAAGGGTTGTTGTTGTTGTTGTTGTTGTGTGTGTGTGTGTGTGTGTGTTTTGTCACATCCTCTATCTACTAAGTTATTACCTCAAGTATATTTTTCTCCACAGGAAACCTGTAATAACTGGGATACAGAAACTCTGAAAAAAGGAAGTAATATTATCTATCAGTGTGTCAAAATTCTTATTCCTAAAATTATGCAAAGATATCAGAAGAGATTATGCAATGATATCAGAAGAGATAGGCTGGCCAAAACCCACATGGCTCTAAGTAGGTCTAAAGAAAATCTGAATTCAATTTTGTTTTCCTGTCAACACACTAGTCCACTTTGATATCCACAAAATCCTTCTTTTCCCCAATAACATGAGTTCTTCAGGTATAGTCTAGACTTTATGTCTTCACATAATCAAAGAATAGCCTGCATATATAGTGGCAGCAAAAAAAAAAAAAAATGTGCTGCTTAAACCAGTAAATGCCTTAATATCAAGAAATGTAATTTATGTCGTAAACCTTTTCTAGTTTCCTATATAGTACAAACCAACCATAAAACTTAATGTGCGAAAACAAGAACTGTGACAGCGCACAGTTTATGCCCTGGCAAGGCTCAGCTGGGCAGCTCTGATCGGGCCTCCAAACAGCCACGGTCAGATGCCCACTGCCCTGGAGGCATCGGAAGGCTTGGCTGACACGGCAGTTTAAGATGGCTGTGTCTTCACGTGAATCGATGGACACTTGTCAATCTTATGCATGAGATTTAGTTTTATTTGTCCAGGTGCCGGCAAGCCCTTCTGAAGGACCTATATCTATTGCTTAATGATTTTATCCCGGAATAGTCTGAGGAATGGCCGTTATATTGTAGTTTCTCTACAACTGGTAACTGTCCAAACATTTCACTTATCTCCTTGTGTTTCTAATTTTCTAACCAATACTGATTAAATGCTTTTTGAATGCTGAGACTGCATCAGGAAAGGACAAGATCCATGGCCTGGTCCTCACAAAGATTACATTCAAGTTGGAGCACATAAATAATACATAGACCAATGAGACAAACACAAGCAATACAACTAGGGATGATGGCAGCAGTTCTGAAGGAAGTAAAAGAGAGACCTTGGATAACACCAAGGGAAATATGTTATTAAATGTATACCTTAGGTTTTTTACAATTCTGCTATTATTGAGCTGACCTTTATTCAATGAACACAGAAACTTCATTTTGAAAAGAGATGTTCATAGGTATTAGGCAATAAAGCTTAGCCTTAAAAGAGCAAGTTAGAGAAAAACTGAGGTTCCAGATCTATTGTCATTTAAAATTAAATAAAAAGCACACAGAAAAAAAACCATTTTCACATTTCAAATAAAAATGTAAAAACAAAAAATTTCCCAAGACAAAAACTCCATAGTGTGATATGAGTTATTACTGTGATGTGGCCGCAGAAAAATAAAAAATCTATTTTTACTTTGCAAAGCAAAAACAATCTCACTTTAGACAATCAGTTCCAATAGCTCCTAAAAATCCCCCTTTCATAGTGTTCTATCTATACTGACTGAAAATAACTGTCTGAATGTACCTAACATCTTTGCTTTCATTGTCCACTTGCAGGTGTAAGTTAGAATAAAATCTATAAGGATGCACGCAAGAAAAATGAAACATTTTGCTTGAACAGGCCAATAATAAGCCTAGAGCTTCTTCTACTGTGGCAAGTAGTAGATGCTTCAGAAAAGATGAAGGACTCCAAAATGCATTTAATTAGCTACTCAATAAAGGAACCTACACAGCACACTGCCTCTTCGACCTGGTGAGATCCTCTGCAGACTCTGAAACATACTGAGCAAGAAAACAAAAGTCATTTTTATCCTCCACTAGCAATCTTAAGTGCAAATACTTTCCTTATTAATAAAAAACATTGAATCCTTTCAAGAACCTCACCAAGCAACTTGCTTTAATAGTATCCTACAGAAATTCTTCTGTTATAGAAAAATAATTCAGAAAAGTATGGCTGTCTAAATACAGTGTCACATACACATTTATAGACTGTGGACAGGGAGCTTTCCCTATAATAGCTCTTATAATGGTATACTCTGGGTAAACTGGATCTCTGCTCCTGTAACCTATGTCAATTTTTTCCCATTCACTAATGAAAGGAATTAAGTTAATACAATTAAATGCAACACTAGTCTTGCAGCTTTCCCCAGTCACACTCACCAGAACTACACACATATTTTAGAATATGGTTTCCCAAGCATCAGTTGTCTTTTCTACCTATCTAATAGCAAGCTCTTTATGGGTAACTAATATAATTACTTCATAGATGATCATGGTCCAAAACATCCCTATTCTAATAGTGATATGTTTTCACCTCTGATTTTAGGATAGGGCTTTCCAAAGTGGGAAAAGTAGAGAAAAATGAAAGATGCGAAATTGAACTTTACTGTACCATAGTAGTGCTACACTCTTGAGCTATGAAACTTAATAAGTCATCCAAACTCCCACCTCTTTCTACACATAATGGCTACTAATGGTCTAAGAAAATAAAACATTATAAGATAAACAGAAATCAGTAGACAAATATCTATTCAATGCTTCTATAAGAACAAAATATAAAGTGAATAAAAATATTGCAGCTTATAGAAATTATACTCAAAAATCGGCAACAGAACAAAACTATAACACAACATCCAAACCTAAATAAAATACACTACAATAAAATCTGTAGATATGAACATATAGCTGAAATAAAAAATTTAAAGACATATGTGGACAGAAAAAACCCAAGAATGATATGAATCTAGAGTTGACTAAACCTTGAAAATAAAACACAAAATTAAATTAAAAATGAAAACTAAATTATAAGGTGTCCAAGAGAATTGGTTCAACTCAAAATATAATCAGAAACATTGAAAAAAGGTAAAATATATGAAAAGACAAAAAACAAATAAAAGATCAAAAAGCAAGTAACCAATAGGCAAAGAAGATCAAATTTGCTTCAAACTGTGTAAATTTTTAGCAATAGAAAGTCCTCACTCAACACCATTGAGAGGTCCTGTTAAGCTGAATGACATTAATGAAGGTAGTTTCACCACACATAGACTAATTTACAGAAAAGAGTTACATTCCTATGGAATCACATCCTATATAATAAAGGGCTAATATGCAAATTGACCAAACAGAGGAACAAACCGTTGCTATGATGCACACTGACCACCAGGAGGAAGATGCTCAATGCAGAAGCTGTCCCCCTCTGGTCAGTGCACTCCCAACAGGGGGGAGTGCCACTCAGTCAGAAGCCCTGAGCCGGGCTCACAGCTGCCAACTGCAGCAGCAGTGGCAGGAGCCCCTCCCACCTCTTCAGCAGCGCTAAGGGTGTCCTGAGGGAGGTTCCCTCCCACCCCCAGTGCACAAATTTCGTGCCCCAGGCCTCTAGTTAATGTTACGATGAAGCAACATTGAACAAAATGACATTATTCGAGAGCCTGCTGTACACCTTATAGGAAAAAAAATCTCCTGAGCCTCTCGACTAAAAAATAAAATAAACTGCTTGCATGTTAAGAAAAATCCACCAAGTTATCTTTCAAGTATCAAAACTACAGAAAACATTTCATATAATTAAGAACTTAGGGAATACTGCAGTTGCAAGCCCTTTTCAGCAGAAAATGTCCTTCTTCCAACCAACTGGCAGAAGAACTGAGGGTGAGCATGAAATATATTTCATTGTAAATCTCAGAATAAGCAAAGGTGGGAACAAAGTTAGGAGAAGAGTCAGTATGTGTCATGTGTTCTGACAAAGTAGGAATAGTGAGCTTCAAATGAAAGGAGAAAAGATGGTAAAACAGAGTAAGCTAATGAATAATTGGATAGCTAAGAGTCAAAGGACATTGTGTAAGCTGCCAACCAAATATAGAAGCCAAAGTAAGAAAAAATAGAAAAGGACATAAAAGTTATTTAATAATCACTAAAGTAATAAAGCAAACCTTCCCCAAAGCCAAAATAAATCATTTTAAAAGAGCAAAAAGAAACCACATAGTGAAATACAGTAAAAATAGTAAAAATAATACAAGTCACACATAAACACATATTCATATAATAAAATAGTAAGACATAGTTGAGACTTTTTGGTCATATTGATAATGTAAATGAACTTAAAAGTCTCCACTAGCCTGGCCCATGCAGCTCAATGGTGGAGCATTGTGACCTACCAACCAGAATGTCACAGTTCAATTCCTGGTCAGGGCACATGCCCAGGTTGTGGGCTCAATCCCTAGTTGGGGGGGAGGGGCATTCAGGAAGCAGCCAATCAATGATTCTCCCTCATCATTCATTGATGTTTCTCCCTCTCTCTTCCTCTCCCTCTCTGAAATCAATAAAAAAAAAATATTTTTTAAAGTCTCCACTAAGTGAAAAAAACACACACAAAGAAAAAAACATAAAAATTGAGTAACAAGAAAGAATGTAGCTCCTATCATAGAGTAATTCAAATGTCTAAGAACAAAGGGTAAAGATAACGCAATGGTACAAAAGCAGGCCTTGTGATTCTAATGCCAGATAAGACACACAGAAATATCATTTATCACCTACTACACCAGCCAGCAGTCAACAACTGACAACAAGGCAAGGAGCAGGCCCTCCCAAATACGGTTGATGGAAATGAGAACTGTTCTTGCCCCTGCTCAGGGAGTTACCCACAATCTAATAAAATTATTTTTGTTTCTACTTTGTAACCAAGCAATCCCATAGCTAGAATTTTACCCTGAAAATACACCTCTAACACCACACAAAAATATATGCACTAGGTTAGTTAGCATGGAGTTATTTGTGACATCAAAATATTGGAATGCACAAAATATTGTGCATTCATTGATGTCTAACTAAATTATGGCAACTCTCCCACAACACAACTGCACACACACAAAAAAACAAAAAAAAAACCCAAAACACAAACAAAACAAAACAACAACAACAACAAAAAAAAAAACGATAAAAAAAGATAAAATAAAAAGAATAAAGCTCTTTCTGAACTAATATGGAATGATTTCTGAGGTATATTAAGCAATAAAAAACAAAAAAGGAAAAAGGGATTGTAGTATTCTGTGAATTTTTCTAGAACCATAGGTTTTACAGATTCCAAAATAAAATTAAGTACATGAATAAAATTAAATATATTAAGATGGGGGAGAGAACTCTAAAATTGGATGAAACAAACTAATTAACCATCAACCTAACTGTGTACCAAATTAATGATATATAATCACAGAGAAAAAAAGTACTGCTTTAAGCAAATTTTGATTCAGGCATTCTGACTGTATCACCTCAATGAAATATATTCTGAGAAATAAAGAGATCTTGAATTTTTCATCTGTAAGTTTGTTGGTGGTAAAGATATTGGTGCAGTCATGTCAATACTGTTTATGCATTTTGGTAGTAAATTTACTGATATTGATGAGATCTATGATTCCCCCAGTGGGAGAAAGAGGATAGAAATATGAAATAGGTGAAGAAGAGGAAGGACCTGTACTATTTGATTGGAATGGGAAGTGCCACTATGAACTTCAGATATGCATCCAAGGCTCTGTCTACTGAAGAAGTGTGTAAAACCAAGGCTATCCTTACCACCAAAATCTTCCTTATAAATATCTGTATATATAAAAGCCTAATATGCAAATTGTTCCCTCGGGAGTTCAACCACTCACTATGACATGTGCTGACCACCGGGGGGGTGGCACAGAACAAAGGAAGGCCCCAGACAGTGGCCGGCAAGCAGGGAAGGGAGGCCCGCGCTGGCAGCCAGAAGGCCCCGATTGGCCCTGATCTCCAAACAGGCCTAGGGACCCTACCCATGCATGAATTTTGTGCACTGGGCCTCTAGTTCCTTAATAAAAGAAACCATAGACTTGGAGAATTGGCTATTGCTAGGTCTGAGGTAGAGGAACTGCAAGGTCAACTTTTGTTGTGCTATGTAAGAGAAAGTTTTGCTACAACCGATTGGGGACTTCTCAAAATGACACAGGAGTCAACTTGAAAGGTCGCCTACTCATCCGACTTGAGAATTTGAGAACCAAAAAGGAATAATGTCAATAATGAGGCATTGCATTTGGAAAGAATCCTTGAGATCACAAAGATATCTAAGAGGAAGAAGAGTGAAGAAGGGATCACAGACTAGAAAAATCATCATCTTGCAACCCACAGATCTCCACTGATCTACTGATTAATTTAGGCAGGAATCACCAATAGATGCTAAAACTTTGGGGAGAAGTTGACAAGGAATAAGGTAGTCATAGGTCTCAAAATATTTCTTGCCAAATTTCTTATTCATTAGAAAGAAAAAATGTTCCTTTACATGGAGAACTCTAGCAGAAACCTCAACCAAACAAGTAAATAAATGTAACATCACCCAAACAGGACTTCTAACATTCTACTCCCTGACATGAAGCACTGAAAACGATACAATCTCAACTGGGTAGTTTTTGTACCAAAATGTTTAATTATGCCTACGGTCCTGAAAAACCATCAAACAAATCCAAAGTGTGAGCTATCCTGCAAACTGTCAGCCTGGACTATGGAAATCTTCAACAAAAAAGATCACTCACTCCCACCCCTAACCTCCACCCCAACCTCAGTAAAAGTAGGAAAACTCTTCTAGATTAAAGGAGACAGTATGGTGAAATAAATAAGGCAATGGCTGGTTCCGGGTTCTGGATCAAAAGGGATAGATCTATAAAAAATATTTTTGGGACAACTGGGGAAATTTGAATATAGACAGTGAGTTGGATAAGATCACCAACTTTCTTCCTAGCAAAAATGGTGTTTTGGTTATACAGAAAAGTATTCTTAGGCGAGGCATTCTGAAATATTTAGGGATGTATTTTTATGATGTTTGCATCTAATTTAAAAATCCAGGGGGGAAATTGTGTATGTCTGTGTGTGCAGAGAGAGAAAGAATATTAACTTCTGGTAAAGCTACGTGAATGAAATGCATGTGTTCCTATTATTTTTTCAACTTGACTGTAGAATTCAAAACCAAACTTGGGGTGGAAAACATCACAGGCACAATTTAAAAATTATCAAAGGGTTAGGTCCCAAAAGACACAGAGCTCATGCCATAATGACAGACTTCAAAATATGATTCAGGGCGAGACAGTAGGCATTGGCAGCAGCAGGAGCCAAGTGGAAGCCACACCAGTGTCCTGTGGACCACCCACTGCCCATTGGACTCTGTGCCCTTGCTGAGGTGGCATGACAGCTACTTCATTTAAAAAAAATATGTTTTTATTGATTTAAGAGAGGAAGGGCGGAGAGAGAGGTAGAAACATCAATGATGAAAGAGAATCACCGAGTGGCTGCTTCTTACACCACCCCTACTAGGGATCAAGCTGGCAACTTGGGCATGTGCCCTGTCCAGGAATTGAAACGTGACCTCCTGGCTCACGGGTTGATGCTCAATCACTGAACCACACTGACCAGGCAATAATATTATTTTTTTAATCCTCACCCAAGGATAATTTTTCCAACAATTTCTAGAGAGATTGGAAGGGGACAGGAGTGGGACAGAAGGAGGGGGCGGAACCAGGGGCAAGGGTGAGACACATTGATTGGTTGCCTCATACATGCACCCCTCCTAGGGCTGGGGAACCTGCAGCATGAGGTACGTGCCCTTTAGTGGGGATCAAACCCGCAACACTTTGGTCAGCAGGCTGATGCTCTAACCACTGAGCAAACTGGCAAGGTGTCTTAACATTGTCTGGTGAGGATTTTTACCAATGGCTACCTTTACTCTGCCCAGGAGCACATGTGATAATGATGCCCATCCATGCCCCAAGATTTCTGTTGGGGTGGCGTGATCTCCTTTCCTGAGCCTTAGATTTCTCTGAAGACTCTGGCTCACACTGTTCTCCCCTTAAATCTCTTTGTCCCAAAGGTATCCGACAAGGCAGATGAGGTTCAGAGGTCAGAAACAAGAATAGAACAGGGAAGGAGATAAAAAGTGATGGAAAAGATGTGCCCCCAGGAATTTTTCTTAAAACACCAAAGCAAAAGCTCTTGTTTGTTCCTATTGGATTTGAACTAGGAACTACTGATTGATATCTTACAATCATGGGCAGAGAGCTTGTTTGAGCATGAAGGCAACAATTAGATCAGAGCTACACTGGTTGGCAGGACGAACTAGGTTCCTGGAGACCTACTTTACTTTCTGGATCCAGGGAGGCTTGCTAGTCTGGACCTATTTGGGCCAGCAAATTCCCTCCCTTCTACTATTTCTTTTCCTTTCCCTGGTTTGGACTGAATTTTCTGATCTCTCATAACCCAAACAATCTCAATTGAAACAACATCTCATAAAAAATAATATCGGACAAATGCATTAGGAAAACAACTACTGTTCACATTTATATGTCCCTCTCATTAATTCACAAAGCATAACAGGATAATAAAGGCTCTGAGAAGTCCTGCATTAAAGACACCTTTTTCAGTTTGTTCAAACCAGTATGTCCCAAACCACTTGACTTTGGAGATGCCTATTAACGCTAAGAAACAGTGTTCTGGTAGCAAACCATTTTTGGAACGACTGTGTGCAAATCATTCATTTGCCTGCAAAGAAATCCTGTCATGGGTCATCACTTAATCTCAATATCACTTAATTTCCACATTAGGAATTGGAGGACCAGGTAATCAAACCAAAGATAACATCAAGAAACTTAGATATATGCGGAGGGGCCTCACAGCACTTTTGTGCATGGGTATTACAGAAACTCAGCTATTTCCCAGCGTGCCTATGACCTAGCTATTGAGCAGAGTATACAGCCTTTTCCTATTGGTATCCCCAGCATGTTGAATTACGTGGGAGAAATTCCACAAATGTTGCTGACTGAATAAAATCATTACCCATTTACTTGTTCCTGTGGGGATCCCACTTCTTGGTGCTTTCCTTCATTTTCCCTTCTGCTACACACTGAATTAATACTATATTGAGCAATCTGTGGTCACTCCTAGTTCCCAAGTCCTGGGAGGATAGAACCAATTCAATGCTCATTAGTGTGTACAACTAGTTTAAATGACTTGCTCACAGCACATTCCTTTTCACTCGCCCAGAATAAATCAGGTTTGATCACTACAGATCTCTTTAATCTTTCATTTTCTTGGACAAACCTCTACAATTAGATATGTCTCCAGTCTGGTTTTACTTCATCTTTCAAACTAACACAGAGTGAAAAGTTTTAACACACTCTTTTCTAAAGTTGGCACGCTAGGGGAAATAATTATATGCTATTGTGCATAGACCTAGCAGAGTTAATTTCACCCCTTTTCTCAATAAAATGTTAATTTCCAGGCATCAGGTTGTTGAAACAGATGGTTTTGCTCCTCTCTATGTATAAACTAGAGCAATGCGTGTCTTTGTCATATTTTCCATCCTTCCAACAACAGTGAAAAATGTGCAATACGGAGACAGCAAGATGGCGGCATAAGGTAAACACTGTAAATGCAGCTGTGAACAACTATTTCAGAAAAACCACGAAAAGAACACACGGACACCACTCACACCCACAGGAAGGCTGGCTGAGTGAAAATCCTACAACTAGAAAAGAGTCTGAGACTCAGAGGAGCGGCAGAAGCAAAGTACAGAGGTATGGAGGCTCGCGCACGGGCTCGAGGAGAGGGTTGGCGCCGGAGGGCGTGGTTCTTTTCCAAAACGGAGAGAGCCACAAGTTCCCAGCGGCTCTGAACTCCAGTTCCAGGCGAGTTTCTGAGGACCCAGACACCCGGAGAAGGGGGACTGACTGGCACCGAGAGGAAATCCAAAGCGGATTTCTCTCAGCATTGCTTGCAGCAACTACCGTGGGACACAGAGACCTGGTGTCTCTTAGCGCAGGGCTGAGAAGCGCCATAGCTATTTGCTCCACCCTGCCCTGCAGACTCCCCGAGGCCCCGCCCCTCCCAAACTGAGTCAGAGGCTTTTGCAGATAAAAGACTGAGTAGCCTAAGGCAAAGGCTTAATCAACACCTCCTTAAAGATACAGGAGCCAGCCTCACCCAGTGGCCAGAGAGGGACTATACTAAACAAAACTCAGATCCACAAGGAACACACTTGGGGCAGATGCAGTGAGCATAAAAGCTCCATTGAAACAACTCTTGCCCCATAAGGGTGTCTCCAGCACAGAAGTTCTCCCACTGTAGACACAGCTGACTCTCACAACCAAGTGGCTTAGAGGTTAAATCCTCACAGTGATCGCCTAACTCAGAAAGGGAAGCAGCCAAAATGTGGAGACAAAGAAACAGGTCACAAATGACAGAAATGGAGGAAAGAAAACGATAGGATATAGAGTTCAAAACCACGATTATTAGGTTTTTCAAGAAATTTCTAGAGACTGCCGATAAATTTAGTGAGATCCTCAATGAATCTGAGACCCTCAAGGATATGATAAAGGACCAACTAGAAATTAAGCATACACTGACTGAAATAAAGAATATTATACAGACATCCAACAGCAGACGAGAGGATCGCAAGAAGCAAGTCAAAGATATGAAATATGAAAAAGCAAAACCCACCCAACAGGACAAGCAAAAAGAAAAGAGAAAAGAAGAAAAAAGAAAAAGGATCAAAAAGTATGAAGAGAGTGTAAGGAGTCTCTGGGACAACTTCAAGCGCACAAACATCAGAATTATAGGGGTGCCAGAAGAAGAGAAAGAGCAAGATATTGAAAACCTATTTGAAGAAATAATGACAGAAAACTTCCCTCACCTGGTGAAAGAAATAGACTTCCAAGTCCAGG
>PVJC01002558.1:0-78273 GCA_004026665.1 Murina feae
CTGCCCAGCTCCGGCTGAGTTGTGAGAATGACGACAACCAGCTGCTCCCTCCGTCCCCAAGACAGATCAAAGCTGCTGATGACACTTCTGAAACTTCCCCCCATGATCCTCGCCTGGAATCACTGGACGGCCAACCCCCAGGAATCTGCCTGTTTGAAGGAATCAAATCCACTGTTTGCTGCCCACGCTCAGGACCCAGAGGGTCTTTCGGAATAAGGTTTACGAGGCGGCTTCTGGATTTGATTACAAGGAAATCTGTTCCCCATCTCAACCCCTCAACTCTCTCTGCCCTCGACTGCAGGAATGCGACACTGGCTGATTTCTCAGCAACTCCCTCGTTCCTTGCAGACACCAGACTGCAAGCCAACATTCTACCTAGCCTGTGCACTCGCGAATTACAGTGCTATTGAAAGGAACACTCAGACTTCCGCACATGTAAACAGGTGAGGCATGCATTCCCTAGGGCTGCTACAGACTGCGTGGTTTAAAACAAGAGAAATTCATTGTCTCCCAGTTCTGGGGGCCAGAAGTCTGAAATCGGGGTATTAGCAGGACCGTGCTCCCCCCAGAGGCTCTAGCAGAGGATCCTTCCTGCCTCTTCCAGCTCCTGGGGGCTCCAGGTGTCACTTGGCTGTGGTCCCATGACCTCAACCTCTGCCTCCATCTTCGTGGCATGTGTCTTTTCTCTGTCTCTTACAAGAAGTGCGTCATTGGATGTAGGGGCCCTCGCATTCCAGGATGATCTCCTCTAAGATGCTGAGCTTACTCACATTCACAAAGACACAGGTTCTGAGGATGAGGACGTGGGCATATCTTTGGGTGGGGGGCACCATTCCACTCTCTACAGTGAGTTTTCTCTCTTCTGAGCAAGTTCACGAAGGACCACCACTTCTCGGGGCTGTCCCTGGGGGAGAAACAGGGCGGGGCCAGCACCCATCACTCTAGTCTCAGCTCCGCCAACCCCCCTCAAGGGACCTTGGCCCTGATCACCCCTTCCCCTGTTCTCAGAGCTGAGGACTCGGCAAGAACCAGGACTGACCACAGCCCGGCCGTTGGGGGAGACAGTAAATGTTCATTCATAAGAATAAATGGATAAATAAGTATGTCATGTGCTGACAAATGCTATGAAGAATAATGCAGTGAGGTGAGGGGTAGAGAAGGAAGGAACGAGAGTGCTGCTTTAGATGAAGAGCTCACGGAGGTGACAGACTGAGAGGTAAAGGAGTGAGTGCTGAGCACAGCAAGGGGCTCTTGCAGGCGGAGGGGGCCTCTGTGCAAAGGCCCCAGGAAGGCAGGCACAGGGAGTGTGTGTGGAGCATCGAGGAGGCCAAGTGGGTCAAGGAGATGACGGGTCAGGACCATGCAGGTTTGAGAATTTCCTCTGTGCATGGAAGCTGCTGGAAGGTTTCTAGCAACAAGTGAGAGAGTTAGAGTTGCCTTTAAGGGGATCACTCTGGATGGTGACTGGACAGTAAGGTTCAAGGAAGGGAGGCTCTGAGCAGAGGTGATGGGTTCTGGGAAGAGTTCTCACCTGTTTCTGGACCTGGTACCTCAGCTGTGTAATGAGAGGTTCCATGAAGAGTTGCAGCCACTATACTCAGCCCCTCAGAAATCCTACATCCACATATGTGCTATGGAACGGGACGGCACGCGCGGCCACCACCACCTGAAACAGCTGCGTCTGAGCTTCCTATAGTTTGGGAAGTCTGGCCAAGGACTCTGCTGACATCTGGGCCTGCTCACTCCCATCCTGTGCGTTGTAGGAGTTGAACAGCATCCCTGGCCTCCACCCACTAAATGGCAGCAGCATCCCCCACCAGTGTAACAAGGAACACAGCCAGCTGTCATCACGCAGTGTCCCCTGTGAGTTACAGTCACCCAAGCTGGGAACGCCCATCCACGGGGGATAGCACTGCTCCGGGCTCCTGGTCTGCTAGGCTCCTGGCCTCATGGCCTCCTGCAGACCCAAACTGGCCTTAGACCTCTGCAGAGGTGGGCATAAGAGTGCCTCCCCTGGGCCAGGAGTGGAGCTAGAACCTTGGATCATCCCTAAATACATCATCATCGCCACCAGGTCCCAAATGTGTCCTGCTCTCGTCCTCATCTGTTACCAACTGGCCCTGAGACCTTGGCGGCTTGCCTTCCTGTGACCCTCAGACTTCCCGTCCTCACGCAAGAGCAGTGATAAAACAGCCTAGAGCGCGGCCATCCTCTCCCAGCCTCAGTTCTTGATTCCCTGAAGCACCTTCCACTCCGGCCTTGGCTCTCTGTTCCTGACAAGTCCCCCTTCTACCTCATGTCTGCAGCCGCTCTTTAAAGACCCTGGCCATCCCCTTAATGTCCAGCGAGTGACCAGAGGCGGATGGGTACAAAGGAGGCAAGAGGACCGTGGGACCAGCTGCAAACGGGAGGTTTCCGGAACACCGCTGCCTTGGTGGGTGACGGGCTTTGATGGCCTGCCAGAAATGATAGCCAGGCCCTGTTTGCTTTGCCTTATCTGAGTGTTTGCACCAATATTACCTTCCATCCACACTGTCCCCTCGGGGGTTATCAGCAGGCAGCTATGACATCCTCTGCCTGGGGTGAAATCCCAGGTGACCTTTCCCACGCCCATTTGTCTGCACACAAGGTCAAGGCCCTCTCTCTTCACCTAGACCCTTCTACAGGGTCACTCCCAAGAGGGGGAGCCTGGCAAGGAGACCATGTTCCTTGAGAATTTAGCTCTTTCCCCAAAGTGCTCCCGAACCCCCTCATTTCCCAGAAGGACCCTTAGCTGTTTCCTATTTCCGATCATTAGAACCACCTGGTGTGTGAGTCCCCAGGCCACTACCCCAACTCACCACCCACCTGGGTGTCCAACAGCAGAAATGTGCTCGCCCCCTGCCCTGGAGGCCAGAAGTCCGAGAGCAGGGTGTCAGCTGGGCTGGTGCCTTCTGGGTCTGAGAGGAGAATCTGTGCAGCCTCCCCTAGGCCTGCAGGTCTGCTGACAATCTGATGTTCCTCGGCTGGCCTCCATCTTCACATGTCATCCTCCCTGTGTGCCTATCAGATATGGGGAAATTGAGTCCCCAGAAAGGAGTGAAATGCCTAGTGTCACCTGGTGGCATAGGCAGCCTGGAACAGGTCTCCTCCCTCCTGGCTTATGCCATGTGCTCAGCAACAGGCGTTTTGCAAAGCTGGGGGTGGGGGCTGTGCCTGAATCTGCTCACTGGAGGGTGAGTGTCCCAGGGTTCAGCACTCCTAAGCTGAACTCAGTGTATGAGTTTTCTGAATTAGTATTCTGTTATTCTTTTTGTTTTAGCCTTGCAACCCTAGATGGTGCATGGTCTCCATTCTTTCCAGATGGAATCTAAGAATCAGAGAGGCAAATTCACTTATACAACGTAGCATACTGGGCAGAGGTAGGGAGATGGGGCGGGGTCAAACCCAGGTCCACCCAATTCCGCAGCCTACACATGTTTTCCAAACAATGCTGCCCAGGAAAATCAAACTGCTGATGCTGGTCTGTTATAGATGTGACTAGAGGCCCAGTGCATGAAATTCGTGCATGGATGGAGTTTCTTTCAGCCCAGCCTGAACCCTCTCAAATTGGGGACACCTTGGGGGATGTCCAACTGCTGGTTTAGGCTCAATCCCACAGGGCCTAACTGCCTCTGCCTGCCTGCTTGATTGCCCCTAAGCCCTCTGCCTGACTCTGCCTCCAGGCCTCTCTCTGGGCCTGATCCACAGCCTCTGTGGCAGCTGAGGATCAGGCCACACCTCTCTCTCTCTTTCCAGGCCTCACCAGCAGCCATGGTGGCCACTGATTAGGCCCTGCCTCTCACTTCATGGCTGATCTGCAGCCACCAAGGCAGCAGCAAGGTCATTAGGCCTCTTCCCAGCCTGGGCCAGAGGCTAACAACTTCACTGTACCCTCTTTGCCCACCCAGCACTCCCTCAGCTGTCCTATCCTTCCCTTGCCCCTCCCACCCCACCTCCCACCCCTGCCTGGTGACTGATTGTCCGTCTGGTCATTTAGGATGTGACAGCCCCTGGTCTTTTATAATGTAGATGTTATCCCAATAAATTTAATAAAAATTGTCTGCAAATTATGCTTACACTGGAAGTGAACCACTTATCAGTTTTATTTTAATCATCACTATTGGTTTACCCTGTAGGTGTAAAATTTGGCTTCCACACTGTCAACATTTCTTGGAGGCCAGACCTCGAAGACTTCATAGACCGTTCTGACGTCTCTGGCCTTGCTCTGAAGTTACTGGCTGCCCAAGTTATCACTCAAGGTGGTGAATTTTTCTACATTGCCTTGGTCTTTTTCCGGGTAATTTTTATTCAGTTCCTCATTTGGCCAGTGATAATGGCCACATATTGTTGGCTTTATAGCTTATATAGGTTTTCTTGAAGGGGTAGGAATTTTTGGCAAGGCTCCTTTCCTTGAACCCCCTTAAAGACATCTTTTTGCCCCCATGGATGTCTTTAGTACCTGGAAGGACAACAGAGTGAGCACAGAAGGACATTGGTTTGTGGGGAAATGGCTTGGATGAAAGGGGGAAACGTCTTTATGAGAAAAAGTATGGGGAGAGGATGGAATCTGCCAGGAAAGACCAGGGAGTCTTGGGGATACGCCGCTAAAGAAGAGGAGGAGAAGTTTGGGTGTGGTCCTTTCATCCTGGACACTGGACCTTCGTTAACAGGGCTTCTTCCTCTTTTACCTTCTTTTGGTGGATGGGATTGGCTGTTGCATAACTGTGCTAGGAGTTTGTAGTTTCCTGGTCACTCTTCACCATGGCAAAATTTCCCAGGCCCTACCCCAGGCCTCCTGAACATACGCTTTTCTCTAGGACAACGAGGCTTTAATTAATCAGGAAGCCTCTCCTCCAGCTAATGGTAGCTCTGGGGGAGAAACTTAGACATCATACAGCACCATCCTGACACCTCCCTGGGGAGGAGGAAGAAGGCCGAGATGCTTTGGTAAGAGAAAGGGGTCATTTCTTTAGCACTCCTAAGCCTTCTCAAACTCATTGAGCCCGTGTTCAGTTCTGATGGGTCACATGGTGGGGAGATGGTGCTTCCTCCCAACGTTTCCCTAGGCCGGCCACCCGTTTCTGTGGCTCATTGTTCTTTCTCATCCTTCACCCTTAGCTGGTTTTCATAAGATTGACCTAAAATCTTTTCAAGGTGATGTGACTGTCTGTGGAGATATGAGTCATCCTGCTTCCCTAGTGCAGGTTGTTCTTATGCACCTTAAAGACCATTCACTTCTTGGCAACCACCAGAGAGATTTCCCATCTCATCCCCTTTTTCCACTGTCCATGTGGCTCTCCCCAGCTTTCTGTTTTCCAGGTCGAAATCATTGCCTTTAGGCTGTCTTTAATGAATAGAGACAACTGGTTATCTTAGCTTTGTTTAAAGTCTTGGGGGTGATCATAGGAGGTATAGTATCTAGATTTGGGGTTTAACAGTATAAGGTGAATGAGGAAGGAATTTAAATTCCCGAAGTTGGGCTTCCTGTTTGCATGTTGAAAACTGCACCTTCCCCCACCCCACTCCTCGGGGAACTCGGGTAGTCAGATCCTTGGTCTGAGAATCACAGACTTGGGTTCATAGAGGACAGGAGGTCCAGGCCCTGTCACAGTATGGATCAGAGGCAGGGCTAAAGGACCCTATGGAATCCATCTCAGCCCCTGCCATCAGGCTTTGGAATTGCTGTGCTGGGTACCAGAAGTGAGGTACACTGACTTCCTGCAAAGGACTCAGGACAGTGAGGCCTTGATCTGAGGAGTCCGGCCTTGGGTCAACAGAAGAAGGATCCTGGGACCTGCCAGGGCTCAAGGTGAGGAACATGAGGGAGGAGAGAGGGACGCTGGACCCTAGAAAAGAACATCCCACCCAGGAAGGGGGGGCGACAACAGATTTCTTTTCTTCTTCTTTTTTTTTTTAAGGGATCTGTGGTTGAATCGCAGTCTGTGGGTTCCAGAAGAGAACAGAGAGATAAGAAGTAGATGCAAAAGCCAAGTCAGTACCTTAGCATGTTATTGACTGCACTCAGAGAGGGATCTGTCCCAGGAACGTCTGTGCGTCCCTCAGGAGAAAAGGAAGAACAGGGCTCCCTACAGGGCAGTCTCAGCTCCCCAGGGGTGCGAGCTCCTGGAGCAGGTTGGCCACCTTCTGGCTGCTTCCTGGGGTGCAGCCTGGGTGCTCGGTGCTGGTGCAGGCAGCTTGGGCTCAGCGCCACACCAGGGGCCTGTGTCCCTCTGTCCCCTCTAGGGCTGGCACCTCCTGGCTGGTTCAGGAGCCACAAGGCTGTGCAGTCCGGCTCCTGGGCCTCCCCTTGAGGTGACTGTGGGTCCCGGAGGCCTGGGTATGGGCTGCGTTCCTGTTCCCTCCCAGCTCTGGGAACCTCCATGTTTCAGGGGCCAGGCTGGCGCAGCCACCAGCGGGCCCTGCAGCTCCACTCCGGGAACCAGAGGTGGGGGTCGCAGGGGGGCAGCTCAGCGCAGGGAAGTCGTCCATGGCCCAGACCCAGGCCTGTTTGCGGTTCAGGCCCGGGGGGCAGGGTGGGCTCCGGGCGCACACACCGCATCCAAGATGGGTCTTCCAAGGTGGATGGATGCGCTTCCATAGCTTCAGCCTCCTGAGTGGGGGGCAAAGGGAATCGACAGCAGGTGATTTCTGCATCCGGGTCTCAGAGACTCAGGGGCTTTGGTACAGGGAGCGGGACATCAGATACGCAGGACTGACCCAAATCCTGCAGAGTCAAGGTGAGGACCCCGAGGAAACATTAATGGGACTCTGGACACCTCAACAGAAGGGACCCCACTAATGCCCTCCCCAGCTTTAAGCCCTAGGAGTCTTCAGGGTGGGATGACCACACACAGTGTTTTCTGCTTCCACAAATGGGTCTGAGAGATCCTGGGGACATGGTATCAGGAAAAGGGCCTCTGATCCACAGAGGGGAGGGCCCAGGTCCTGCTGCACGCACAGGCGAGGTCGTTAAGCCTCTGCCCTGGGCCCATTCCGGAGGCTAATGTCCTTGCAGCACCCGCTCCTCCCTCCCCGCTCCACATTTGGTTGTCCATCCGGTTGTGACAGCCCTAGGCTATTACTAGTACACATGGGACACACCTGGTGGGTGATGGGAATCTTCCTGTGATGGATCCAAAAACATCTCAGAATGAGACAGACCCATGTGCTAATCCCAACATTGCCACTTACTAACTGTGTGGTCTGAAGCAACTCACTTAACCTCTCTGTGCCTCAGTTTCCTCATCTGTAGGAAAGTAGCACCACCACTGAGGGTTGCTAAGAGATCAAGTCAATCAATGCAAATAACACGCTTCCTGTGGCGTCTTGAGACCCGTCAGCTCTTATTATTACTTCCAAGGGCAGTTTGTGGCTCCTCAGAGGTGGGCTCAGCTGTCCCCCAGCTGCTCTCCCCGAATTTATGTTTCAGATCAGCCCTGGCCCCATCCCCACTCCCACCCCACCCCCCAAGGATCCATGACATCTCACTCCAAGGCCTGTCAGAGCCACTATTAAGGTGATAAATCTCCCACCAGCCCCTGCTGCCCTCCCTTCACTTTCTGCACAGAGATTGTGCTTTTAAAAATGTGTCTGGCCCATGAAACCTAACCCCAACATGTCCTATGAAAGAGGCGTCATTGCAACCACCAGGGTTTTATCTGATTGGAAGTCAATGTCTGCATTTCCCACCCCACCCCTGGGCTCCAGAGCAGGTGGGGGTTGGGGAGGTCGAAAGAAGGGAGTCTTGCAAGAGGGGGTCTTACTGCTGATTCTAATCTGGGTGCATCCTCAGGGCAGGCAGGATTCCACAGAGGGGACCAGGTACAGGCTATAGCAAACCAAGGACTTAGCAAAGTCAGGCATGAAGAGGTGAATGAGCCTCAGAACCCACAACTGGGACCCCAGTCCAAGCTCTGGATCTGTCTTGCCACACATTTTGGACACACAAGGATGATATTCTCATCTTGCTCCTCTCTCAAAGGAACTTACTGGCTTGTCTAACAGAATAACAGAATAAGTGTAGTTTTTGGGTTTCAGGCATGGCTTGCTCCAGGGTTCAAACAATGTCTCCAAACACTAACCTCCCTCTCCATTTCTGGACTTCACCACAGGTTCTAGGGATTTGATGTAGATATCTAGTGCTTTTTGGTTATTTGGGGGGGGGGGAGGTGAAGAGGGGGTTTGAGCCTATTACATGTGCACATATGGGGTACAAAAGTGCTTTGAGACTGGCACAAATAAAAGTGATTACCACTATTAGGAAGACAACTAATATTTGGTTTTGGCCCTCTGCTTTATGAAACTCTATGCCAGAAATACCTTATTTTAAAACTAGATGCTCAGTGCATGAAATTTGTTCACAGGTAGGGTCCCTAGGTCTGGCTGGCAATCAGAGCCAATTGGGCCTCCCAGCTGCTAGCTGGAGCCTTTCTTCATTCTGGGCACTCATAGGGAGCGATTGAACTCCCAGTCTCCTGGTCAAACTCCTGAGGGGATATTTTACATTATATATATATATATATATATATATATATATATATATATATATATATATATATATATATTTGATATATACATCAATAAGTATGACTTAGCCCTGACTGGTTTGGCTCAGTGGATAGAGCATTGGCCTGTGGACTCAAGGGTCCCAGGTTCGATTCCAGTCAAAGGCACGTACCTTGGTTGCGGACACATCCCCAGTGGGGAGTGTGCAGGAGGCAGCTGAATCGATGTTTCTCTCTCATCGATGTTTCTAACTCTCTATCCCTCTCCCTTCCTCTCTGTAAAAAAATCAATAAAATATATTAAAAAAAATAAGTATGACTTATGGAGTGCTTGCTATGTGTCTGTTGGAATCCACTTTGAAGCTCTTCCCTGCATTCCAAGGTGGAGCCCACAAACCCATTTCACTGATGAGGAAAGTGATGCTCATAGAGTTATTTAATTTGCTCAAAGGCAGAGTAGGGATTCAGCTGAATTCCATTGACTCCAGAGCCTGTATCCCTTCCAGTACATCCTGTTTCCCTCATTTGCAAATCCACCATTGGAAGGTGAAGTAATTTCAATGCTCTGCACGCGTTACTCTGAATACTTATGGCGTGCAGGCACCAGGCCAGCACTTCTGTGCTTCCACTAATTCAGCTGATATGAAGGCACATGTCCATGGGGCCGGACACTCTGGTCATGTGGAAAAGGAAAGACACTTTTCTCTACCGTCAAGGAACTTAGAATCTGATAATAAAATATGATTACTGCAACCGACACAACCCACACGAAATGTTACAAGGTGGGCATGATAATGATTGCTCTGGTGGTGATGAGGGCACAGAGGTTCAGAGAGGCCCCTAGCTGAGGAACAGTGAAGCCAGAAGAGAGAGCTCTTGTATCTCTTTTTCTTCTTATAAAGACAGTAATCCCATCCTACGAGCCCTACCCTCATGACTTCATCTAACCCTAATTAGCGCCCCAGACCCCCTCTCCAAACACCATCACATTAGAGCCTATGGCTTCCACATACGACTTTGATGTGCAGAATTCAGTCCACTGGAAACGGGTGAGCACCAAATTATTAATACAAACCCATGAATGTCCTAGAAGAAAAGAGGATGCACCAGAAATCATGCTAAGATGGGCTCTAGATATGAGAATCCACTATTCTGCTACTTAATCAAATAAACTTTACAATGATGGCGGCATAGGGGCAACAAGTGTGGGATCTAAACATGCCTCAAGACACCTTCTCCGCGAAGTGGACTTGTCCAGATGCTCCCTGAGGTGCCCGCCAAGCGACTGACCCCTTTGTAAGTTGTTTTTCCACTCAGTATTAATGGAGGAGAGAACCAGACATGGTGAATTACTTGGGGCCTTACGATGACCCAGTTGGAGTTACCCCATGTGAGCCCATCAGCTGTCTGGTGATTGACGGGTAGACACGTGGTACGATCCATCAGGAGGCCCTGACTCAGGAAAGACAGGGCGGTGGGAGAGCTAAAACAGATGTTGGGGTCGGAGGGCATTGAAGAAGCTCCAAGAGCCAGCGGGAGTCCCTGATACGCGGCAGCCCGGGGCTGGTAACACCTTCCCCTGATGTCATGTCAGGGGCGGTTCTTCTAGATAGCCACCTCTCAGGTGTTCCTTTCTTTACAATAAGTGATTAAAAACCTAAATGTTAGTGTGACATCCAGGTGGTTAGAATAAGTAAATTCCAAATTTGCAGATAAATAAAAAGATATATTTTTCATTATTAATGTATCTAGGGGTCAATTACTGTCATTTTGATGTAGTGGCCAAACATGATTCAGACTTTAGCAGGCCTTTGTGACATCACTTTTGCATCCTGTGGGAGGCCCCTAGGCTAAGGTGACCAGACGTCCCACTTTTGGCAGGACAGCCCTGATTTTTAACAGTTTGTCCCATGTCCCACTGCATTTTAAAAAAGTCTCGATTACTCTTTGTAATATTTTAAGTAATAATAATAAAAAAAGACCCCCCCCATCCCCCGGTCAATGGTGTACCAATTTAAATCTGGTCCCCTTACCCTAGGCGTACAGAAGACCCTCAGCCAAGCTGCCAAGAAAGTATCAGCACAGTCTGTTCACAGTGTTCTAAGCACCACATCTAATACCCTCTCGATGGTTCTACCCCAGATTAATTGAAATTGAAAGCAAATTTTGACCTTTCTCCATCACATTAAAAATTCCTGGATGGTGTATTCAATGTGTGTGGTTCCTACTGGAATTCCAGCGTCTCCTTAAAACGTTTTGGACTAAGGATACTGGACAGTCCCAGGTGAACGGGTTACTTGGGTTTGAGACCTACACCATCTGCCCACTCCGTGGGAGTCATTTGTCCCACAGAATTTCAGAATGTTGGAGTGGGAAGAGACCCCTGGAAAAGAGCCTCGCCAGGAGTTTTCCAAAGCTGGTCCCAGCCTGAATGCTATGGAATCCCGGGAAGCTTACCCTGATCAGCCCTGCTCCACCCCAGCCCCAGTGCTTGCTGACTCAGTGGGACCCAGGCATATGTGTTTTTCAAACGCTCTTGGAGGAATTTGGATGGGCATCCAGGGGACAAACCTGGAGCCTTCACCAAGAGGCAAAGGCCCACTTAATTCTTCTCCATGGTAACATCCCCGCCATGAATGACAAAGAATCTCTCCATAACTCATACTGCCCTTGCCCCAATCTCATTTGGCCATCATGTGCCAGACCCAAATCCACAGCCGTTGTCCCCACCAAGGGGCAGAGGCAATATGGCGCAGCAGCCTGGGGCAGGTGTCAGCTTCACCCCACTGCCAGAATGCCACCTCTGCCGCTGAGCAGGGCTGAGTTTGGGAGGTCACTGAACTCCTCGAAGCTAAAATGTCCTCACCTTCAGAAAGGGGAATAACCACATCTGTCTTCATGGACAGTGTTGGGATTAGCGGCCACAGTGACTAGCATGAAAGACGTGCTCGATGAATGCAGCCCTCACTGTGGACTTGGTTCTGGCTCGGCTGTCAGCGGCCATGTCCCCGCTGTTTGGCAGCCTCTGGGCAGTTTGGACTGAGGACAGGGGCCTTTGGAAGCCCAGCGGAAGCAGGAAGCAGGTGAAAATGAGAGGCCCCAGAAGGGGCCCTGAGTATGTGGGGTGCTGCAGGCAGCCTCACATGGATGAGCACAGCCAACGAGGCAGGAACATCTGGCACAACATCTGCTTCTAAAGCCGGTGGGGAGTGGGAATGGGGGCTGAGGCCGGGCGCTCTCTGTGGCAGGTGCTGCTCGCGGCGCTCACTGCCTTCAGTAGTCAGGGCCTGCCCTCTGAGAATCTCCAGTGTTTCCCTAGCATCCCCAGGGTCAAGTCCAAGCCCCCAAAACATACGGATCCCACACCAGGCAGCGCTAGTGTTGAGTCCATCTGAATCTGGGACACACTCTGGTCTGGCCTCTGACTGTGCCCACTTAATTCTTCTCCATGGTAACCGCCCTGCCACCTCCCACTGCAAATTGCATGTCCCAGCCAGGCCAACCTGCTTTTAATCCTCTTGGTGACCAGTGTCCCAGGTCCAAGTCTGATGGCCACTTCTTCCTGAGCCCTCCTCAGGTTACTCTGCACCTGCCTATCTTTGACTCAGCCTCCAGGTCTCATGCAGATGCTCTTGCCTCGAGAGGTCTCCCACCTCCTCCTTGGGTGCCATGGCCATGTTCATCACTGTGTCAGCCAATCAAATTCATCCATTCCATTCATTCTCTGAGCCCAGTTCAGTGCTTGGCGCACAGCAGGGGCTCAGAGAATGAATGGAATGGATGAATTTGATTGGACTTGACAACAAATATTTTTGAGTACCTACTGTGTGCCCAGTTGTTCTGAGCCCTATGAGTCAGCAGTGAGTTCTGAGCCCTATGAGTCAGCAGTGAGTGGAAGAAACGGGCTCCCATTCTGGTTGGAGAGATAGTCACTACCAAGAAAATAAGTAAAATATGTTTCAGAGCATGCTAAGTGCAAAGAAGAAATAGAAATCTAGGAAGGAACATAGAAAATGTTGCACATGGAGAGTAAAAAATTCTGTAGCATGAATTGTGAGGGGCTTATGGGAAAGGAGATCTTTGAGTATAAACCTGACAGTGGTGAGGAGGGAGCCATGTAGGAGGATGGGTGAATGGATGGGTGATAGATAAATGGATGGATGGAAGGAAGGACAGGGGGAGGATAGATGGATGGAAGGATGGATAACTGAGTGAGTGAATGGATGAATGAATGAATAACACAGAACACACGAACAGCCCTATGATATGTAAGGACACTTTTTTTATCATTAGCATCATTTTTTCTCATGTCTGGCCACCTGCATCCCACCTGTCCTTCAGTGTCACCTTTGGGAGCCTCGTGTGGAAACTGCATCCATCTCTTCTTGTTCCCAGTTCCTAGGACCCTGGGAGCCTGTGCCCCAAATCCAGGTAAACTCGACACTGGCATTGCCTGGTATAGGGGTCGAGCAAGAGTGCTTTGAGATTCACTCCGGGAAAAGCTCCCTGCAAAACTAATTTAGCTACAATAAACTTCATATTGTCTTGTTTATTTTTATCAGTTTAAATATTAATTCTTTTATGAGAGAGAAGAGAAATGGTTTCAGGGTATTAAAATGTAAGGACATTGAAAACATGTTTAAAAGATAGGTTAATACCATGTTCAGTTAAGCTCGTGTCATGTTCTGGTGTTCACTGCGCCTCTCACAGAGACAGTCCTCCTGAATAAATGTGAAGAAAGGGATGGCGAATCTCTCCATAATTCAGGAACTTTTCCTTTTTAAAAAAATATATTTTATTGATTTTTTACAGAGAGGAAGGGAGAGGGATAGAGAGTTAGAAACATCGATGAGAGAGGAACATCGATCAGCTCCCTCCTGCACACCTCCCACTGGGGATGTGTCCGAAACCAAGGTACATGCCCTTGACTGGAATCGAATCTGGGACCCTTGAGTCTGCAGGCCGACGCTCTATCCACTAAGCCAAACTGGTCAGGGCAGGAACTTTTCCTTAATCACAAGTAAATTGTCTTTATTGGGGCATCTGAGGCGATTATCAAAAGGGGCCACTGTATTATGCCTCACCACATGGGGCTTATCTAGTTATCGACTAGCACACAACTGTCCAGGGTCACACAGCTACTCCGTCACTGGGCCAAAATTTGATCCTGGGTGAGCTAAAAATATTTTTTTTCTCTTACAAAAGGGCTGTGTCCTCAGAGACTGACCCCTTCATGAGAGGAAGCTGTGAGTTTAAGATACAGATCAAGGCTTTCAGAGCAAGAGTGACCCGGGCCTCCCCTCTAAATGGGGCCAGCGAGTCTGTCCCAGCAAATCGAGGTGGTTAAAAGTTCAGCGTCGGAGTCTGGGATCTGACTTCCTGAGCTGAACCCAGCTCCTCGGCTTACGAGAGTGAACTTGGGCAATCGCTTCCCCCCCCCCACCCCCCGCCCGCGCCTCAGGTTCCTCGTGTATAAACACCCACATGAAACACATCTTAGGTTGGCGGGAGGACTCAAAGCTGTGAGACGTCCTGGTGGGGCAGATCTTGTGTGTGCACCTCGCCCAGCGGTTCCACCCCTGGGTACACCCCTGCCAGGCACGTCCGGCAATGGAAGCCGTGAGCCATTAGTATAGTCATAGAACGGGAGGCCTTGCAGTGAGAAGGAGTGAAACGTCGCTACAGGAAGCCACGCAGACGACTTTCACAAACACAGCGTAGGGAGCAAAGGCTGGTCCTCTGTGTTGTGTATAAAGTGGGCGAGACTCACTCTGGTGTAGGAAATCAGAGAGTAGTTATCCTGGGGGGGGTGGAGTTGGGAAAATTGTCAAATGATCAATTTGAGGGCATGATGTGTTCATTGTGTGAAAATGTACACGTGGATTTAGATATGATGTATCTTCAGGGAACGTTTACAGTCACCGGAGACGGTGCCTGCTCCCAAGTAGCCCTCGGCAATCCCTTTCCCAGCCTTACACTCACCGACACACATTTGCACCAAGGAAGTACCCTTTAGACAAATGCGAGTGTAGGATGCCGTCTCCTGCCAGGTTAGGGTGTGTCCCACGCCCCCTCCACTCCACGTGCGGTGGTCACTGTGGGGTGATCCGTCAGCTTCGATGTGGGTTTTCATCGCACACTCTGTCTTCTCCAACCCCTAGGGGCCAGGTGGGTATGGCCTGGGGCAGGCGTCAAGTGGGAAAGTGGGATCTGGTGTGGAGATGAACCAGGCGCAGTCCACCCAGGGCTGCGGGCAGCAGCATAGCCTGAGGGAGACCCTTCTCAAGGTCCTGGGGAGTGAGAGCCATGGAAAGAAGCAGGGCACCCAGGCCACTCCAAGAGGAAGGAGCAGGTAGACCAGCAGGCTGAGACATGCCTCCATGTGTTCGGTGCTTGTACAAGTGTTCGGTGCTTGTAGAAACAGGAGGCTGCGACCCTGGCCGCCCAGAAGCCCGGAAAGTGGGAACAGGATGCAGGAGCTCAGAGACGAAAGGGAAGAGCAAAGCTATTCTGGGGAGTGATCAGAGATGAGGGCCATTTAGGAAACAGAACTGCCCTCAGTTAAACGTCTGAGGGGCCTAGAGCTGCCCCCTGCCCTCCACCCTGCCCTTTCATGATCCTTTGTGTGAGTTCTGGGGCTACACACTATCCAAAGGGACCACTTGCTTGTAGATGAGTCCTTGGAACTAACCGTGACTGGCACATAGTAGTTGCCCAATAAACAAGTGTTGATAAATGGATGGCGATTCCCCTTCAGTTCTGAACACACCCAGGGCAGATGTTTCTCTGTTTCCCAGTCCTGCATGGTCTGGGCACACGCTGTGAGTCTGTGTGTTCTCACTTGGTGTCGTTTTCTTACTTTACAGTTCATCTGGGTAATTCATTTCTTTGAGATATATTAAAAAATATGCATATTCATGACAATTAGGGGATGTATTATGATATGGCACTGTTCCTGGCACAGAGAAGTGGAATTTTTAAAAATGTGTTTCCCTTAGAAGTTTCACAGGGCAGTTAATGAAGCCCCCTGAGAGAAATTCCTCACAATATTTGTTCCCTCTATAAGGCAACAGCAGGTTGATTCTGCTGAGAGAAAGAAACAGGACAACTAAGAGAGCACTACATGGCCCATCATGGGTAATTCAAGAACCAACAGCAAGTGGATAGTGGCAGCAATAAGATTCCCCGCTGGGGAAGGAGGTGGGGTTGCCTGGAGGGGGATGAGGGTGTCTGGAGGCTGGGAATGTTCCAGATATGGGCCTGGGTGACAGTTACATGGGTGTGCGCACAGGCCATGGAAAAACCCACTGAGCCGATTGAGATGTGTCCTCCTTACTGAGATGTGTCTAGCTCAATAAAGAGTAAGTGCAACAGCTTTACCCTAGAAGAGGTCTTAGATAGCGATGGGTTTAAGTGATCTTTATGATGTGTAATCGGCAGTGCGTTTACATGGTTCTGGATTTAAAGACCTACTTTCGGATTTACCGCTCCCACCCACCTCCCCCTCCCCCTGCCTGGTTGGCAGGTCCCGAATGTGCGCTGGCTCTGGGAGAGTGGACACACCTTCACCACCTAACCCACAGCCAGCGTGGATCCCTGCGGGCGCGGTGCATGTCTAACTTAATACGTGAGCTTAGGTGTTCTATTTCTGAATCCTCCTTTTGTTGGCAGGGAAATTGAGGCACAGCGATGGTAAGAGATTTTGCTCCAGGCCATGGCGTGGGTGAGGGACAGAGGCAGGCTTGCAGCCCTCGCTGCTGGGTCAGATGGTGCTGGACACACAGCAGGGGAACAGGACCATAAAACGCAGCCATGAATTATCTGGTGACAGACCGATGGGGATATGGTTGGGAAGCAAAATCCATCTCTTTTACAACTGTCCTGACGTGTTTATAGATCCATGTATCTGATGGGGGAGGGGAAGAAGGGCGGCAGCTCAAAGCCTCCTGGGTCACCCGCCCCCCACCCTCACCCCCACTCCCACTCCCACCGCCTCGGTGCAGGGCAGTGTCCAACCTCTGCAAAAGCATTCATGAAACCACCCATTCTGAACGCTTCCAAAAAGCAGGTTCCAGATTGGAGCTTTGTCGCAGGTACCACCCGGAGCCTGACGGACCTTAGGAGCGTGGTCCAGAAGGCAAAGCGGAAACGGGCAGGGAGGAGAGCGCTCCATCTCGATGTCTCATTGCTCAGAGCCCGCAATCTGACCGGGGCTCCCGACTCCACGTCACAGCTTCTGGTGAGTTTCCTCCACAGCACAGACTGCGGCTGGAGCCTGCGGGGAAGCCTGGGCCCACAAAGCACCTCATGCCGACTGCTGTCCTGTCCTTGTCAGAGTCACACTGGGTCCAAGGACATTGCCCCCTCCTCCCACCCCCTGCTTTTTCCTCCGAGTCATTCTACCATGTGGGGCACAGTCGCGGACTCGGGGACAGTGTCCTGAGCAAGGCGTCGAGGTTTCTATCCTCTTGGAGTTTATTTTCTCCTGGGACACGGGACGAATCCCCTCTCCTCCCAGCTGTAGAGAAAACACCCCAAAGGCAGCTCAAAGGGCAAACTTCTGATGGTTGGGGAAATGGAGCCCAGCGTTAGAATTGAGGTGTGTCTTGGGAAGGATGGGGCGAGAAATGGCAGAGGTGCGAGGCCCTTAGACACCAGGCAGGCTCCCAGTCCACCCTCCGCATGGGCCTCGAGGGACGGCAGAGCTGTCTGTCTCCGCTGCGCGGCCCAAGTGGGCGAGCGCCGTAGAGAAGGTGGAGGACCAATGATGGCTGCATCTGGAATCAATTGAGGGGTGGGAGGTGCTGTCAGGGCCTGGCATCCCCTGGATGATCCCCCAGGCAGGTCTTCACCCAACGTGTCAGAGAAAGAGAAGGCCGGCTCTTTCCAGGCCTCCCAGGGCCCTTGACATTGATTTGAAAAGACGTTCTGAGTTGGGCAGTGGAATGGCTCCCTGTGTCAAGAGGCAATTACCTGTAATTATTATGCAAGCTTCTAATCATTGCATGTTGGCTAATTAGTTACAAATTGCTTGGCAATAAATCGCCTTTGGGCAGAAAGACCTCCTTCCTTTGGAATGTGGGCTGGGTCCTGAAGGGTGGGGCGGGAGGCCTGGCTCCCAGGAAGGTGGTTGGTTACTCAGAGGCTTTCTGAAAGGTCTCAGGGTTCACAGTGTGGCCCAGGCAGGTGGGAGAGACAGCAACGCTGCGCTTGCTTCTTCAAGGTGCGGAGGACCTGAGGTCCAGGCTCTCGGCTGCTGCGCTGAGACTGGGCTCCACAGAACCTCTTGCCGGCCTGGGTGTCCTTGCCCCACCCCAGAAGGCCACATTCCTGTACGTTGTCGGTCACTTACCAGTGGCATCAGACGGCCGACCCCTGAATCAGGACCCACGTCATACCACCAGCCCTGGTGATCCTTGCAGCGAACTCTGCTGTGAGCTAAGGATATCTGCTGGGCCTCGTTCCTAACTTTTAAAAGATGTTTGTTCATTAAAAAACAAACATGCTCTTTTATGGTGCACCCATCCAGCTGGAACCTTCGCCTCCACTGAAAACAACAGGCTCCACTGCTGGCCACGAGCTCCACAGGGCGGGTCACTGGCTTTTGGCTGCTGTATCCCCAGGTTCTAGACTAGTGCACAGTAGGTGCTCAACAGATGAACGAATGCACTGACAGAGGGATGCCCACAGCATTGCTAAGAGTCGACACCAAGGTGTGGAATGGTGCAGAAACATTGGTTTTCTCCTCCGGAAAGGGGAGTAAAATATTAGAGAATCAACGCATTATGAGGTGGAACAGCATCCCCCTGAAATTCATGTTCACCTGGGACTTGAGAGTGTGACCTCTTTTGGAAATAGGGTGGTTGCAGATGTCATTAGTTGAGATGAGGTCACGCCGGATGAGAATGGGCACTAATCCTACGGCTGGTGTCCTTATCAGAAGAGGAGTGGTGACACAGAGACATGGCGGAGAGGCCCGGTGACAGCAGAGGCTGAGACGAACATGATGTGGCCACAAGCCAGGAACACCTGGCGCCCTCCAGGAGCTGGAGAGGCAGGAAGCGTCCTTCTCCAGAGCCTGGAGAGGGAGCACGGCCCAGCCCACACCTTGGTTTTGGACTGTGGCCTCCAACAGTACATTTCTGCTGTTGTGAGCACCAGATGGTGATACAGTATCGCCGTGGCCCCAGGAGACTGACACGATGCTCACCAAGTTCCCCTCATGGAGGACTCCAGCTCGGGGCCAGCTTTCCTCGTCAACGTCCAAACGGTGACCACAGACTTTCTCCCTTGGCAATGGCCACAGCTGCCACGGCTGCCCCAGGAGCCCCGGGTTCAGGAGGTCCCAGGCAGACTCTCTGAGAGAAGAATGCCCCCCCCGGTCAGCAGCATGGGCCACGAGATGCCCCAGCCCACTGCTGAATGCATCTGGCTGTTGAGGGGGCAGGAACTTGTCCTCCCCCTTGAACCCAAATACAGATGTGCGGGGGTCAGAGGTCAGGGCTAATTAACTTAGGAGGGGCATGCACACTTGACCAGACTCATGAAGGTCATCAGGAGCCCCCAAGACGTCCCCGTGCTATTTTTAGTCTTGAGTCTATGTGATTAGGCCAGGACTTCAGTGTGGCCCGGGGTGAGGTCGGGGTGGGGAGTAGAGGGGAAGGGAGGATGGAGTGGGCAGGCACAGGACAAAGAGGCACTTCAGAAGGTGCCAGCCCAGGCCTGCAAGATGGTCACCTGCGGTCGAGCATTTTATGTGAATTTTACTTGCACTCTTGATTAGTCCTCACAGCAGCCCTGTGGGTGGGGTCAGTGTCAGCTCCATTTCAGAATTAGGGAAACTGAGGCATGGAGTAAAGAAATGGCCTAACTGAGGGACCCCTCATATCATCAGGTGGCCCTCCAGACCCCCTGTACTATAGGATAATTACCTTAAAGGTATTGTGGGCTCAGGGACCCTGTGAAGTGGAAAGATACCCACTCTGGCGAGATTACAGATGCATTGTGGTGCTGGCTTTCCCAATCAGGAGCTCCCAGGGCAGGTGTTTGAGAGGTTAAGAGGGGCCCTGGGTCCAAACCCCACTCCATCCCTTCTGGCTGTGACCCCGGGTTAGTGGCTTATCCATGCCCGGCCTTGCTGCCTCAGCTGCGTAATGAGGACTCCTGCCCCAATGGTCTGGCAAAAGGGGTGACACATGTGCTGAGATTAGCACAACTCCCAGAGCAGCCAGTGCTGTGTGGGGCACTGAGTGGGCGGGTGACAGAGGCGGAGGGAGGGCTTGCACCAGGGGCCTCAGGAAGATGTCCCCAAGGCAGAGCAGCCCACAGGCGACTGCAGTGACGCTGAAGGGGAGAAGAGGGAGGGCGGCCCAGCCTGCGGGCTCCAGGCTCCCACTTCCTGACCCGGATCCAGCGTGGGGCCCACAGCCTCTGCCTGGGGCTGAGGCGCTGAGTGCAGGGAGACCGAGCTTAATGCAGCTCTGATTACAGGAGATAGGCTTCCCGAGGGCTTGCGGGCCCCTCTGTGGATTAGTATTTATTATGCCCTGAATTAGCTGGCAAGAGGGTCGGCTTCTGTGGAGACGCTTAGCAGAGCCTGGAAGCATAATGTTCCTTTTATTGCTCCATAAACAGCCACGCTCTCTCCCTCTTCTTCCTCCCGCTCCCCTCTCCGTCCTGTCCGTTTAAGCCCTTTAAACCTTTAATCAGAGTCTAATTGGGCAGAATAATAACAAATCCCTCTCAGTTCTGTTCTTCCAGAGCCTAGCCCGGAGGTAGCTGAGGTGGCAAGACCTGGAAAAACCCCAAGAGTGCCAAACAGGCTTTCGCGGCAGCCCCTCCTGCGAGAAGTCATGGCGTCACAGCCCGGAGGAAAGGTGGGACGAGGCTGATTTCATGGCCGCTTGTGTGTGCACACGGCACACCTCTAGGGGGTGCCATTTCATCCCCCGTCCCCCCTGGAGTGGAACTGTGGAGTGCACCACCTGTGCAGCCACACACAGCACCTATCCCTACAGCTTCCCGGTAAAACGTAAATGCAAAGACACCTACTCAGTGTCAGCAGCAGCACATGAAAGGGAGCTCGTGTTCTTCTGCGCTTCCCCTGCATTTGCTAATTGCTCCTCTATAGTGAAGAGGCTCCTGAAACATACCAGCCCTCCTTCCCAGCGCTTGGTGTGTGTTAAGTCTGTTAATAGGACAACAACCCTTACAAACCAGGTATTTTTATAACCCCATTTTACAGAGGGCGACCCCGAGGCACTGAGGCATCATGTAACTTGGCCAAAGTCATATAGCTAAGGGAAGGGCCATGTGCCACCCCATCAGCCACCTTAATCACCTCTCCTTTTCCATCCTCGAATGAGGTGAGCTACATTTATCTTAGACGACTCACCAAATCCCACTTCTAGCACGTCAGTGGCCACCCTCTCCCCTCACCCAGGCACCTGCTACCCCCTCACTTTAGCCCTTTGCTCCCCACCACTGTTCTCTGGCAAGAATTTTCCCTGTCAGTCATTCACACTCTAGCAAGAATTAATAGACAATGTATATCCTCCCCCAGGAACCTGATTCCTTATCGAACAGTGGAATTCTGGATAAGCACAGAGAACCTGGAGTGGGAATAGGTAACTTTTCAATAACCCAGAAATCAAACTGGCTCAGCATTGCTGAACAGAATCATGATATCCTAGTTTCAGGAAAAGAAAGGGTGTTGGAGGTCATTTAATCAAGCATAATTTTTGCTTTGAGAAATGAGCCCAGGGAGGAAAATTTAGGTAAGACATACAGCAAGTCAGTCTATGGCCAAAACTGTGAGTGTAATTCAGACATTATCTTCTAGGCTTGGCCTCACAAGAAAAGAGAATGTAAATATGTGAGCGAGAAACCCACACCCCAGATTCATTCAAGCCCAAAGACGTGCCAGCACCAACCGCTGTGCTGCAGAAGGCGGAGGTGAAGATTGTAGGGCGCATCTGTCTAGCCGTGCTCTTCTGCGTGTGGGAAAGCTGAGCCTGGAGAGCGTTAACAATGCCAGCTAGCCTTTGCTGAACACTCGTGAGTCACCAGGCACTCTGCTTATCATAAGTCTCATCACAGTTAACCGGCATTACAGGAGGCAGAGTTTCGGGAAATGCTGCGCTGAGGAAATTTAAATGGCTTTTTGTGTTTATTTTACCTGCAGGACTTTTCAGAGCCTTGAATACGCTTCTGTGCATTGTGAATTGCCAAAACATAAATAGAAAGTTTCCCCAGTTGTCTGGGCAAGGAGACCCCTTTTCAAGAAACAACTCCTGGGACACAGTTTGGTTCTAGATTTGAACCACATACAACATTCAAAAAGCTCCGCTAAGACAACAAGTGTTCAAATGCCCAGTAAGTGGTTCCAGCTGTGAGGGCCCTGAACTCCAAAGACAGGGGAGGTCACCATGCACTTATCCCTCATTGCACAAACGTGTTGGGGGCGCCTTCTAATGCAGGGCATTATGCTGGAGTGGGTGCAGGCGCGAGAGAGAGAGGAGCAGGTACTACCGCTGCACATGGTGAGTGGGAACATGTACAAGCTTCTCTTTGTCCTGAGCAAAAGGAAGACTGTTTCTCAGCCCTCCTGCCACTGGGAAGGCAGTGTGTGCCTGGTCCTGGCAGGTCTCTGAGCCCAGGGGACGTGGGAAATTGCCAGGCTGGGTCAGTAAAGAGCAGAGGCTTATTCTCACGTGCTTTCTTCTCCTTTGTGGCAAACGTGAGAGCCTTCTGCTGCATTGGTGGAGCAATAAGATGGAATCAGCCTGGATCGCTGAGTCACCATGTGGAGGACAGTGGCCCTGGAGGGTCGCCTGAGCCTGCAGCGGGTGCGGCATGAGTGGGAGTTGTGTAACATCACAGAGATTTGGAGCTGTTCGTCATGATAGTGCAGCATAACATAGCCTGACTGACAGAGGAGGAACTGACTGACAAATTGGTGAACCAGGTAAGATCTTCTCTTGGAGCACACTGGTTAGCAGAGGAGAGGAGATAGTAGATATCTGTGTGTGAGTAACCTGAATATGAGTCTGGGTGGCATGTCATTCCATAGCAGCTCTGCACTCCCATCTGACAGGGTCCGTCTGAAGAGGCTGAGTGGACGTCTGAAGGAGAGCTGGATCTGTGAGATGAAATGCTATTCCAGGGAGAAGGAATAGAGGTTGTAAAGGCCCAGAGGTTGGAAACTAAGGGGCATTCTGTCAGACCCGAGTGTGTGAGAAGCAGTAGAAAACAAAGCTGGAAAACGCTGCTGCACTCGACATCATAAAAGGGCTAGTACTTCAGACCGAGGAGTTCAGTGCAGTGCTGCTACCGGCACTTCCCCAGGAAACTCGGGTCCCCTCGCTGCACTTAGAGATAAGATTCCATCATCAAGAAGTTTGGGAAGAAGCTTCATTGCCTGCTTCCTTCTTAACAAGTCTCAGGCTCATGAACCACAATCAAGGCTCTGAGAAGTCCTGCAGTAAAGAATCCAATCCAAGTTTGCTTACTGCAGTATTTCTCACCATCATGGGATCAACCAGCTCTTTTCAGGCAAGAACGTTGTTGTGGAGAAGGGGATCGGCAGATTTATGAGTGGGATGGGGACATGGCCAGAACCTGGAGAAGATGAGGGAGTCGATGAGGCTGAAGGGGAGACGGCACATCTGCTGGCCCCGCTCACATGCGCCTGCCTCTCCTCTGACTGCACCACGCACGGCGGACCCACCTTGCAGGCTTCCAGCCCTTCATGCTGACCACATCTCACCTCAAGCACAGGCTGCAGGTCCTCACTCTGACAGGAAAGCCCCTCTGTCCTCCCCACCCCCACCATTTCGAGTTGACACTTGACCAATGAGGGAAGGAAATCAATGGACAAGTACTTCCGCCCCCATCTTTGAGGCAGACTGCTCTGGAAAGTGTTCCGTGAGCTTCTTATGAGTGTTGGTAGGACTGGTCACCTGTGGCGCCTGCTCCCTCACTCCCGCACCCTGGACCACCTCCCAAATAAACCCCCAGCTTTGTGGGGAGCCCTAGGTAAGACCAGGAATGTGTTAGAGGAATTGAAGGAGGCAAAGGCTAGATATGAAGAGATCTCTGACAGATTTTGGAAAATAAAACACAGCGTCCAAGCGCACGTTGCTCTGTAGAAGCAGAGGCAGCCAGGGATGAAAGCCACCCTCTCCGGGCTCCGACGGGGTCAAAAGCCACCTGACACAGCCTCGCTGTTCCTCCAAGCTTCCCTGCAGAGACTTTATTGCTGCCTTGGCTGACAGATTTGGAAACTGAGACTCAGGTGCATTCTCTCCTCTGCACTGGGCAGGTTCCCATCCACCCAAAATATGTTCTGGAGGAAGAAGGGACAGGGTTTGACAACTGTTGGGTGGTGGGCAAGAAGGGGGGAATGCTGACTGTGAGGCAGATGTGCTCCAAGAAGGCTTCCTGGAGGAGGTGGGCAATCCTGCACATGGGGCCCAGGATGAGAATGCAGGGCGTATGTGAAACATCCTTACTATGGTTATTATTACTGTTGCCCATCTTAGTAAAATGCCTGTACTCAGCGGGTGTTCTGAAAGCCCAGGTCAGTTTCCAGTTAAATATTGGATCACTAGAGTCTAAATGTTCGTTTGTAAGCCTGGGGGGATCTGTAGTTCAAGTGCATTATCAAAATGAGGACAGTCACCGCCCAGTGCAGATCCCAGCTCAGGCACTGGCTCTGAGGAATAGCAACAACAAAGCAAGAGTTGGCAACGACTGATCTTTGAGGCCCTTGAACATCAATCTGGACAAGCGCGTCCCGCCTGGGGGCGTTTGCACAACGTGGATTGATGAGTCTTTCACAGAACAAGCCAGGGAAAATAACTCCTTGTCACTGGAGCCCGTGGGTGGACAGCGACCCAGAGTCCAGCCGCTGGCCGTCCTGCAGACATTCTCCTTCCCTGGCAGAGCCATGTAGGTGAGGGAGTCCTCCGCTCTCCCCCTGACCACGGGCAGGCTGTCTGCTCCGAGCTGGACAAGCTGCAGCCCTACTCATCCCCACAGCCCCCACCAGCTCAGGTATGGCTCATCAGAGATGATTTTACTCCCAAATGGAGTAATAAATCAGCTCTTTTACAGGGATGGTTCCCACAAAACACCCGCGTCACTGTCAAAGGGTAAAAAGGAAAAGAAAAAAACAAGTGAAGACAAAGGCCTGGCCTCCAAGGCGGAGGGGAGACCTCAGCAATATTTGTTCAGCAGGCCTGAGGGGGGCCCCCGAAAGAGCCCAGCGTCTGGAGAGCCAGCCCTTTGAACTGTCCCACCCTTTGTTATCCTAAGAGTTTGATGATAAGCCCACCCAGCACAGCGATAGTCTCAATTTGAGGCATATGGACTCCATTAATCTGCCCTCGCACCTTTTAAGAACTTTGTGGCTCCTGCCGCCCACAAACTCCAAGCAGAGGGTTAATTTTCTTAAATGGATTTTAGTCAGGCACGTCCAGCCTCCTTGGAGTTTGCGAAGTTGACAACTCGCCCGCCGGCTGCGATCTGTCCTTGGGGGTAATGATGTCTGCCCGCCCTGTGCCAACGCCCGACGCGGATGCCGAAAGTGAGGGCCACACCCGGTCAGCCAGCTGAGGGGGCCCCACACAGTGAGAGGGCAACAGGCTCACATCTAAATCTCAGCCCCACCCCTGCCCAGCTGTGTGTCACTGTGGGCACACTCTTTAGCATCTCTGGGCCTCAGTTTCCCCCTCTGTAAAGCGAAAGCTAAGTAACTTCCCTGTATGTAGCATTGTTCCATGGATAGTATGAGTTCAAGTGTGTAAAACCATGCTAACAGCCCCTGGCACATAATAAATGCTCAGCAAACAGGTATCTACTGGTGAGCGGATGGAAAGAGCTGCAACCTCACAAGCAAGACAAGCGTCAAGATGCACAGGCTCTGCACGCTGGGAGCATTAGGGTTGGTCTGTCTCACCCCTACTCACCCTTCTGGGTTCCACAGGCTGACAGTGCAGACACTCACAGTACCCAGCACAGTGGGGGCTGGAGCTGAGCTGGTGACCCAACCACAGCCATAGGGCCAAGGGCCCTGCTGGGGCTCCGGCAGGGAGGGCGGCTCTTGGAGAGGATCTGCCCTCCTGCCTCTGAAGGCTGTGGAACCGGAGCCCAGGGACATTGGGAACCAAGAGGCCGAGGATGGCAGCAGGACGGAAAGGGCTGGGTCCCTCCCGATCATGTCTGTGATGGCTGACATCTGCACCACCTTGTTTTGTGAGGGGACATAATTCTGTCCTGTTCCTCACTGCCCCCCAACGCTAGAGATTATGAGAAGGGTCCTGGGAGGAAGGGAAGGCCAGCCAGGTAAGAGCAGTGCAGACAGACCTGCAGGTCATCACTCACTTCACTCATCCATTCACTCATTCAAAAAGGTTCAACCTACTCTGCACCAGGTGCCTTCCGGGAACCGGGGACTTGGCCTTAGGGGTGCAGGCCCTCACACTGGTGCTTAGAGTGGCCCGTGCATAGCCTGGGAGCCCACACAGCCTCTGGATTGCAGACATTTTAGTGGGTCTTTCTGTTTGTTTTCCCTGCAGGGCTTTCCAGAGCCTCGGGAGTGCTCATGGCACTGAGACGGTCTGAGGCACGTGGCCATGAGCAGCCCCTGAGCTCTGGCCTCAGTCGCCCGCCTGTGCAGTGGGATAATAATACCAGCAGCCTCCTGGCTCCACAGGCTGCTGAGAGGGATCCGTGAGCTAAAGCTGGTGAGCAGACGGGAGGCAGCAGCAGGAGCGGCGGAAGTGGGGCGGCTGGCAGCAGTGGGCACTCCCCAGCAGGCGTGGTGGGCACTGGTTCCCCCTCTCATTTCAAGCACCTCCACTTCAGAGGGAAAGAAATATCAGTGCCAGATCATAGGGACAAGCAGTGTGGGCGAGAGGAACAGCAAGCTTCCACCGGCTGCCTCAGGCTTATCTGCCCCGAGAACCTCCACCTTAGCAAGTTCCGGCTACCTAGAATAATGGGTTGGAATGAGCAAAGAGAGCCGACTGACTCCAAAGTTTAGAAACTAGCAAATAACAAATGTCACACAATCCAGAAAAACAACGTAATATTTGATCAAGTAACAGCCTGACAGCTCCCAGGCCCCTCCCATGCACTCACCCTCTGGTAAGCACCACGCAGGAGGAATGTGCGTGGAGAGACAAGTGCCACGGAGCCCGAGGGCCTGGCTCCCAGGGCTGGGGCCAACTCTGCCACTCCGAGATGGGCGGCCTCATTTCTCTGTGCCTCCAATTGCTCATCTGTAAAATGGGCTGCTGCTAACTGAGCTCACCTCCCTCGGTGTGGAGACATGAGCGCCCACCATTCCTTAACAAAGTAGAACAAACTAGAATGGTGAGCGGGGCATTGCGGCCGTCCTGGCACCAACAGGCACCAGCAAGGTACTGGAAGAAAGTTTAATTAAGCACAGGAAGTGTCTGGGGTCCCCTCTCCCCCCGATGCAGGCTCTGAGACAAGCAGTTACAGGGAGGTGGGCCTGAGAAGCCCTGGAGGGAGTGGGGAGTTGAGGCAGGGAAGGGATAGCCAGTGAGTTATCGAGAAGTTCCCACCCTGGGTGGTGGGGCTCGATCCTGCTGAGGCACCACCAGTGAGTAGAGGGTTCCTGTTGCTGCTATAACAACACACAACAAATTTATCCTTGAAAAACGCAAGTGTGTTATCTCACAATCTGAAGGGCAGAAATCTGACACCGGTGTCCCTGGGCAAAAATCAAGGTGTCGCGTTGCTCTGGAAGCTCCGGGGAGGGTTACTTTCCTTGCCTTTTCCAGCTTCTCAGTGTGCCGCCGTCCTTGGCTTGCGGCCCCTTCCTCGTCTTCACAGGCAGCAATGGCAGGTCGGATCTCCTCAGCTGCGTCCCTCTGCCCTTCTCTTCTGCCTCCCATGAGGACACTTGTAATGACACTGGGGCCACCAGGTGATCCGGAGGGATAGCAGCCTTAGCTCCATGGACAGTCTCCACCGCCCTTTGCGGTGGCAGGTAACAGGATCGCAGGGTTCCAGGGCTTGGGGCGAGGACACCTGTGGGATTTCCGCCCCAGGGTCAGCCTGCCTCTCAGACTGTTCCCTGCTGAGAGAGGGAGCTGGATAAGTCACACACCATCCGGCCTCAGTGCGGCCGCTCTGGGTGTTCATTCTCGGCCACTTACGCTGCCCAGGGCCACACAGAGCGGCCTCCTGCTAGTGAAAGGGTGAACGGACTTAGGCAAGGAGACCATTGCACAGTGCTGGGGGGAGGCCCCGGGGCAGCACTGGGAAAACCCCTGCCTTCACCTTGCCAAGAGCTGTGAGCGATGTTCAGACTCTGTTCTCCCCCATCCTTCCTGAGGCCTGGGGGGTGCAGGGCTACAGAGCCCCCGGGGGAGGAGAGGCCCTGAGACAGAGAGGTCCCTTCCCTGTCTCGCATCCCACTCCCGGGAGGAGAGCTGAGTCCCCTCGGCTCTGGGCCCTTCCTCTCTCGCCCGCACGTGTCTCAGTCCAGCTGTTGAGCTCAAGGACCCAGCTTGAGCCGGGATGGCGAGGTTTGGGGTCCCAGTCAGGTCACCCGGGGGCTGGGCCTGAACTCTGCCCAGGAGAAACGCAGCAGCGGGCCAACAGCCACGCCTTCGAGGGAGCCTGGACTTGAAAGGCCGGCAAGGTGTCCTTCCACCTTGTGGCCAATCGGCTGCACGCCTGCCCCCCGCCGGCTGCGCACAAAAACCTCTTTATTCCTCAGACACGAAGGAGTCCTTTTCCGCAGCCCCACCTCCTCCCCAAAGTGACATTTCTTCAGAGGTCCCCTTCTCAGCCGGCCTTTTAATCACCTGAGCACGCCCAGCCCGGGCCTGCCAGGCCCCAGCCCAGGGGGAGAGCAGTTGGCACTGGCCTTGCCCACACTGAGGAGCCTGTGTGCCCAAGAAAGCTGGTTCTCACCCACACAGCTGCGCGGGCTCGGGTTTCAGCAGCCACCAATTTCCTTTCCCTGACAAACGGCCTCAGAAAGCCGGGCCAGAACTCTCCACCTTCCCTAGCCTTCCGCTTCCCCTGCGCTGCTCCTTCCCTGGGAGAGGAGCCCCTCTCCTCCCTTCCTCCCTCTCTCACTCCTCTCTTTCTCTTCTTTCTTCCATGTCCTCTGCCTTTTCTCTCGCCATCCCTGACTCTGCATTTGTTATACTGACTCCTGGCCTGGGAGGGTGGGAAATCCCAGCCCATCAGAGGGAGAGGGGACAGAGGATTTCGGAGGGGCTGTGGCCAAGCAGCCCTCGAATACCTGCCTCCGTGGACATTGCGAAGGGTTTCTCCCTCTTGTTACCCACACACATGTGCATACATGCGCACACACACATGTGCACGTGCATTGCCGGATGCCGTGGTTCCCCAGCCAGGGCTGCTAGAGAGAGAAGCCAGCCCAGCTGGCCGACGTCTGCCTACAAGTCTGGGCCTTGGCTCGCCTTGGGCCTCCAGGTCGCCTCTCCTCACTTCTCAGCCCCCAATCCTGCTCCTCTTACAAGGCAGGGCTGCAACCTCACCACCTCCGAGAAGCCCTCCCAGCTCAGCACCCAGAGGCAACTTGCAGTCCTCTATTGGTTCTTGCCTTTTGGCCCAGAAATGTCCAGCACAGACTCAGAAGTTAGTGTGTCCCTTTTAAAGAAAAAATAGTGCAGCTCCTCCCAGCAGTTCTGAGTCCTCACAGCAGTGGGGCCTGGAGCTGACATGCACCCAGAGGAACCGCCTGGGCAGGAGACCCCTCGGGGGTCAGAGAACCAGCTGCTCCTCCACTCAGAGCAAAGCAAACTCCCCAGTTAAAGGGAGGAGGGCCACAGGGTGCTCACATGACTGCACCCTCTGATCTCTGCCTCACATGGATTCTGCTCCCGCCCACTTCCTGCCCTCCTGGCTGCGGACCCCTCTACGGGCGAGGGGCACAGCTCCAGCCTGCACCTGGGCCCTGGAAAGCCCAGTGGGGCTTCATGAGCCCTTTCGGCAGCTGCCCAGAGTAAAAGGGCCCACATGCCTGTGTCCACCTGGGTGTCAGTAACACAGGAGCAGGCTGGAGCCCAGGGTGGCTCAGACCGTAAAGTTCTTGCTGTGCTGTTAGGAATAGCCCCCTCTGTTACCTCTGTTCCTCCAAGTCCCAAGCCAGTGAGGGTGCTTCTGGAGAGTCGGACCAGACCTTGGCTTGCCCCACCCCTCTCTCGGTTCCCTCGATGGCAGGCCCTGCTCCTCTTCCTACAACAGAGAGCAGAGAGCTCTGGGTGCCTCCTCCACCCAACTCAGCCCCAGCCTAGTCTGTCAACTGCCTGGAAATGTTCTGGGGTAAACTAACCAATTTTGGTAACTGGGAGTCCTCGTGGGGGGTCTCATCCTAAAAGATCTATCCCCCTCACCTTCTTGGCTTCATTGCCTCTCACATCCTCCAGGTCATTTGCTGGAATCAGCCACACCGCCCTCCTCGCCTTCCTCTTAGATGTTCCCTTCCGCAAGAATTCCCTGCCCCCCAAACCCTTTTCTCGCCCCCTGCAGGTCCTCCTTCAAGGTTCATCATCTCCAGAGGCCTTCCTGTTCAAAACTGCAACTTCAGAGAAGTGGGGATCTAAACCAAATCATTTCCATTCCATTATTAAGTGTTTGTTTACCACCCACTGCACACCAAGCCCTGCACCAGGCCCTGGGGTACAAGCCAGGTCTGAGCGAAGACGCATGTGGCGCTGGCTCCCAACTGAGGTTCTCACTCAATGCGCATCATTCCTGAACAACCTCGGTCGGAGGTCTTATCACCTTGTGTGCATGAGGCCCAGAGGTGGGGAAACAGAGGCTCAGAGGCACAAATCAACCTGCCCAAAGCCACACAATTCTGTGAGTCATGGCCCTACCCATGGCGAGGGAGGCCTGCTGGGGGCAGGAGAAGGCCTATGAGCCCTGCTGCAGGGAAGAAGGCTGGCTAGCCGGTGATTTATCACAGAGAACACCTCGAGAGACGCAGCCAGGGCACAGGCATGCGGGCAGCGATGGCTTTCGCAGCAGGCAGCAAGCCTGTTTGGACGGAAAGGTACCCAGACGGCTGGAACCTGTGTTTATGTGTTGCAGTTTAACCCATTTTAAATGCGGGCGGGCAGTGGGTGGTGGACTTGACCAGGATTGAAATCCCAAAGGAAAAGTGTTCAGGGAGGAAATGAGGCTCCCACGCCCCCTCATGCTCATCGAGTGGGGGTAGAGGTGGGCGGCAACAGATTGTGGGGAATGTACCAACTGGCAGGGCCTCGGACACGTCCTGACCTTCTCGGCTTCAGTTCCTCATGTGCCAAGTGAGGGTGTAGTAAGACAATGGGTTTTAAATCACCACAGATCTAGACAGGATCTAACTTCACCTTTGCACTGACAGGGCGGTAACACAGCCTACAGGTGCTGAGGAGGGACTGTGTGCCAGGTGCTGCTGTATTACACAGACGGACCCATACAGTCCTGGGGGGCCACACAGTGGCACCGTCACCACTCCTCTGTAAAGACCAGGAGGCTGAGACACGGAGAGGTTAATAGCTCTCCAGAGGGCACAGAGCAAGTCAATGATGAAGCCACGATGCAAACCCAGCAAAGTGGCTGACCACCAGGCTTCTGAGAGGGACTGTGGGTGCCTGGACACCTCCTGGTGAATGTCAGGCTGAGGAAGGAGACGCCAGGGGGGGAGCAGAGACTAAGTGGTCACAGCTATTTGATGCGGGAGGAGAATTCCCAGGGGTGTGCCTTCTAATCAGAAAAGGAAATAAAAGGCATCCTGGTTGAACAGGAAGAAGTAAAATTAACTTTACTCACTCAGTTCACATTATTCCTAAACAATCTGGTATGGAGGTCCTATCACCTTGTGTGACAAGATGACATGATCCTGTATATGGACACTTCCAAGGGGTTCATGCACACTCACTCACACACACTCACACACTCACACACTCACACTCACACACACACACACACACACTCACACACTCACACACACACACTCACACACACAGTCACACACACACACATCTATTGGAAGTAGTACACAAGGTCACAGAATGCAAAATCAATACATAAAAATCAGTTGTTTCTACTTACTAGCAATGCATAATCCAAAAAGGAAACAGAATACAATTCCATTTACAACAGCATCACAAAAATATAATACTTAGGAATAAATTTTTGAAAATGTGCATGAGTCAGAGATAAAACATGATTATACTTGCAAAAGGAAATCAAAGCAGATGTAGATAAATGGACAGTCCACATTCATGGATTGGAATACTCATTTATTATTAAAATGGCAATTCTCCCAAATTGAGCTATAGATTCCATGCAATGCCTTTCAAAATTCCAGAGGGCTTTTTTTCTTTTTTCTTCTTTTTTTTTTTTTTTTTTTTGGCAGAAATTGACAAGAAAATTCTAAAATTTTTATAAAGATGCAAAAATATCTAAAATTTCTAAAATTCATTTGTTGTGATGGTTGCACCACTTTTTTCAAGCAGAGTTACTAAAATCATTGAATTGTGCATTTGAAATGGTTGAATGTTATGACATATAAAACATATCTCTGTAAAATTGTTTTTAAAAATTCCTGCAGGGTCAGAGCAAGAGAAGGTGAGAAATCCCATTCTTTCTTCTCTCCACCAAATGAGGTGGCTGATGTGCCAAGTCAAAGACTTTATATATATATATATATATATATATATATATATATATATATATAGAGAGAGAGAGAGAGAGAGAGAGAGAGAGAGAGAGAGAGAGAGATTTCAGAGAGGATGGAAGAGGGAGAGAGATAGAAACATCAATGATGATAGAGAATCATTGATCAGCTGCCTCCTGCACCCTCCTCGCTGGGGACTGAGCCCACAACTCCGTCATATGCCCTGATGGGATTCGAACCACTGAGCTATGCCAGCTGGCCAGGTTAAAGACTCTTGAGAGTAAAGACTCTGGATGTGCCTTGTTGCTATGGCTGTCATTTACTCCCGGGGCCTATCTGAGTTTAAACCCCCTTGCCACCCTATAAGCTGTGGGACATTAAGCAAGACACTGACCCTCTCTGAGCCTCCATTATTTCAGCCGTAAATTGGAAAGAACTGGCACACAGCACTGCTGTGCTAGAATTTGAAGCCAGGGCTCCTTGAATTCTTTCCATTAAAACTCTTCATCCTACATCTCTTTAGTCATTAAAGATTCCCTATTCGGTAGCTGTTGATAACCTGGGTTAGCCACAGTGATTTATAAAATGAAATTCTGCTGCCCAGAGAGATGGGAAGGACTCAGAGCCCCCCACACTCCTGCTTATCCTCCTGCCTGGGGATTCTCAGCTCCCACCCCAGGGAGACACAGCCACCCACACTCTGTCGGCATGCCCCGTGACTCCCTCAGTCACCCCGTCTCACCGTGACAGCCGTGACCTGCCAAGCCCCCATGTCCCTCCATATTCTTCCCAGCCCCGTGCATGCCCCCTTCCTTCGGAGCCTCACGCCCCATCAGCCTCAGGCCTCCCTGCAGCTGACCACCTAAAGCAAATGCAGCCCATGAGCCTCCAGTGGGAAACCTCGTTGCCTCTTATTCCCTGAGCTATAAGCCTTTTCTCCGTCTCCTCTGGAGCAAGGGTCACCGAGGCTTATATTTCTTATTTTACATGACACTTCCGAGCTCCCGTGTCGGAGTCGCGGTGGGTGGTTGGGCGGAGACAGGCGCCTGAGAACTGGCTAGCTGGAGCAGCGACCTCCGCCCAGGCCAGGAGAAGCGCTCCACTTGGCAGGAAGGCATGGAGTTGAAGACTCCCAGGAGCGAGAGGAAGAGAGCAAGGAAAATCCAGAATGGTGCCAGGAGCAAGGCTCCAGTCCCCTTGGTGAGTGGGGACGGGTTGGGTTGCATGTTGCATGCAGGCTGGTAAACCGAGGCAGCCCTGGCCTGGGGCAGCTGGCAGAGAGGCCCGAGGAAGGGAGGAATGAGCCAAGCTGGACATCAGAGTCCCTCGGTCCCATCCTCTCCCCCACAGTGCCGGCCCAATCGGGCTCCCTCCCCAATATTTCACCAGAAGCTGGGAGAGAGAAGCTCTCCAGGGGAGAGAGAAGCTCTCCAGCTCACAGAGCTGGGGCAGCTGGAAGCCTGGCGCGAAAGGCTGAAATGAGCTCATTTGTTCGTCCATTCATTCTAAAATGGTCACCGAGCAAAGTGACAGAAAACGCTCCTGCCTTTATGGAATTCATATTCCAGTTGCAGGGTGTGTTGGGGGATGGGGGGACTTGAAAATAAGATGATCAATAATATAAATGCCAGGCACATCAGATGGTGGGAAGTGCTGTGGAGAAAAACAAAGCAGGAGGGGGTGGGGCCAGGGCAGGGGCAGGATGAGGAGCAGGGCGGGGAGGGTAACAGGTAAGGGGGGGACATGCCTGGCAGAGCCCCCAGGCCATTGTGAGGTTTGGGCACCCAGAGGGGAAGGCACAGGGGGATGGGGGAGGGGGAGAGAAGGAGGACTGAGCAGAGGAATGACCACCCTCTGGCTTCTCGCCCATGTTTCTTCTAGCCGATGCTATAGACACATCATGAGGTAAACTGGCTCCTGGGGGAGCCTGAGAGAAATTTCCAGCCAGGTGGGCCCACCTCAGCAGAGAGGAGGAGAGTGAAACCCCCTCTCATCTCCCTCCAGCCTCAGCCCACCCGGCCCACCTTCCTCCCTGACCGCTTGCCTCTGATCTTCCCCTCTTTCCCCTCCTTTTCTCCCTCACCCTTCCTCCCTGCCAGGGCCTCAGCGCTAAACACTGTTCGCAGTAAGAGAGGTTCCGAAAGGCTGCACTCTGTCCTCCTTCACTGGCGTGGACCCTAGTCCAGGGCCAGCAGACTTCTGAAAAGGCTCAGCGAGTAAATAGTTTAGACTCTGAGAGCCGTGGTCTCTGTCCCAACTACTACACTCTGCTGTGGCAGAGCAGACAACCACGCTACGTAAACAAATGGGCACGCTGGGTTCCAATAAAGCTTTATTTACAAAAGCAAGTGGAGGGCCGATGTGGCCCACCGGCCGCAGTTTCTGACCTCTGCCATAGAGCATCAACTGGGCTCCATGTATCCTGAGAGGGACTCGAGGTCCTGAGTGATTGGAAAGAAAGAATAATGATGATGGTGGTAATGATGATGGTGATGAGACATGCTGAGCGCCAGCTTTCTGCAATGCCGTTCTTCCATCTATGGCATATTTGCTAAGCTGGGAATACAGAGAGGCAGGGAGACCCCTGCCCTGAAAGCTTATAGTCTGATGGGAAGTTTCCACACACCACACAAGGTAGGTGCTGTGTACCCCCAGATGACAGGCGAGGAAATTGGCACTTGGGGAAGGGACCAAAGGGCCCACGGTGACACAGAGTGTGAATGGTGAACACAGGTGAGCCCCAGCCGTCCCTTACTCCCGTCCGGCACCCACATGGGCTGCACACCTGCGTCGCCGCCTCGTAGCAGGACGGCCTAGAGCCAGGTGCTCACACCGAAACGGTCCCTGGTGGATGCAGAGAGGAAACCACGGGCCTCTGTGCAAGCGACACCTGACGCCGAGGTGACATCATCTTTGACACTCCTTTTCAAACAAAGTCTTTGTTCTCTTGCCAGTGTCTTCGCAGTCAGACAGGAAGAAGCCTTTTGATCTAGGAACTGCATTCCTGTGCTCCTCGGGGCTTGGTGGGACGACTCCGTCAGGGTGACAGGCACCCCCATCCTGGCACACAGATGACGGACGAGCCTTTGACTAACAGGGTGTAAGGAACTCGACACGGCCCCAGCCTGGCCATCCAGCACCCAGGTGAAGAACAGGCTCGCAGGCGGCGGCAAGGCGGGCCCCTGCCTGCCCGCCATGGGAACCCGCAGCCCACACCAGGCAGCACCCGGCACACGCTGAGTCTCTCCCAGCAGTGCCTTCCTCTCCTGAGTCTAATGCACACTGAGGATGGACCCAGTCCTCCCGCTTCAGACCAGGCCTCAGTGCCGAGCCCCCTGATGAAGTGAGTGCTCCAGCGAGAAAGAGCCCACGTCCAGCCCTGGCTGGTTTGGCTCAGTGGATAGAACGTCGGCCTGCGGACTAAAAGGTCCTGGGTTCGATTCCGGACAGGAGAATGTGCCTTGGTTGCGGGCACATCCCCATGGGAGGTGTGCAGGAGGCAGCTGATCGATGTTTCTAGCTCTCTATCCCTCTCCCTTTCTCTCTGTAAAAAATCAATAAAATATATATTTTTAAAAAGAGCCCACGTCCAGCCCTGGGCCCAGTGGTACCGGGTCATCCGACAGAGCGGGGCTGGGGTCCGCCGTGCCAACGGGGATCTGGAGCAGCCAGAGATGACTGTGCCCAGGGGCCACCTCCAGGCGCCACCTGCACTGAAGACAGGGCGGGCCCTGCCCCCGGAATGACCCGCCACCACGGCCAGAGCTGTGGCCGCTTCCTCCTCGGTGCCCCCCTACAGCCACGGGTCTGTGGCACCCACAGGGGAGGCCACTGTCCCCAGGAGGCCATGGGAATAGTGGGGCCACAGGTGGCACAGGTGGACCAGGGTGGTTGAGGGCAGACCGGGGCCCTGGCCTGTTTTTGAACAGCTGGGAGCTAACCGTGGTGCTCACATGCTTAGTGCTGTAAAAAGTAAAGAGAAGAACATGGAAGCACATGCATGTGGTTCACGGAGCCTGAAATATCTGTGATCTGTCCCTTCACGGACAATGTCTGGTGACTCCAGAAAAGGGTCTGATAAAGGGAGGGGTGGTTACCATGGTTACCAGGACACAGGCGGCAGGAGCTGTGCAGGGGATCTGTGTGACCTTTAGTGAGGGACAAGGCCCTTCTCCCATGGAGGCAGCTGGGGACCCCGACCTTTTTCTCTCTCTCCCCGTCAGGTAAGGTCTCACAAGCCATCAGAGCAGAGGTCAGAGGGCACATGTGCTGGCCTCTAGGGATAGAGGGCAGGAGGTTGGGTGTCCTGTAGAGTGGCATTCATCCTGACATTGCCTGTGAGGAATGAAACCTCGGAGAGGTGAGGTGCCTCACCCAGGACCACTGGCTCTGCCTGCCTCACCCGGGAAGAGGGCCCCACTCTCTTAGGCCCACGTGTCCACAGGGGCGTGGCGGAAGCCCTGGCAAGCTCTGCCCTGGCTTTGCCTCTGACCCCGGAGATCACCCAGCTCACTCCCCTGCTTGGATTCCACATTCACTAAGCAGCTCTGAGAACAATTCCACCTCAGGCAGCGTTCCGTGGCGGAGGACATGTGCTGGCCAGGCTGACGGTATCATCCAGCCCAGGCTCCATCTGAGGCTGGTTATGGGGGAGTCATTCAGCCCAGGGAGGGAATGCACTGACAGACTGACACCAACACCTACCCCGAACTCCCTCCTCACCACACAGGGCACTCGGGCATCCTGACTTGCACATTGGTCTCTTGTGAGTCGCCCCTCCAGAGCCTGAGCACGTCTGAGGCCCAGTGAGATCACATTTCTGAGCCTGCACTAGGGTGTAGTGCACTCCCCCCAGCTCTGCTTCCTGGGGCCTCCCTTGGGCCCATTGGCCTCCTCTGGGGATCCTCAGCCAATGCTCCCCCGACGGCAACAGCAACGAGCTCCCTAACTCCTCCATCAGGATTCCCGGGGAGGCCGAGAGCCATGTTTGCATCCCTGCCACAGACCAGGAATCAGAAAATTAGCTCTTTCCAAGAAACTACATGTGTGGCCACGTTCAAATGCAAGAGGAAGTGAAGAGTATATTGAAAATGAGGAGGGAGAATGGGCTGCCGTCCATGGCTGCTGTGGCACACCCTTTCCACCGAGGACTCGGAGGCAAAAATGCAGCCCCACCGCTCCTGCGTCTCCAGGGATTCCTGGGCCTTTAGAGGGGAAGGGGCCCCACAAATGCTGCAGACACAGACCAGAGACTCTGCACATGGCCATTATGTCTGAATGGCCCCTGAGCTGGGGCTGCTGGCTCACACACCACCAGGGCTGGCTGCGGTTGGCACGGGCTTAGACCCCTCCTCCAGCAGGATAGAGTGGGCTGCAGGGTCAGGGGGGCCTAAAAGAAATAACATTTGAAAGCCCCAGAGCTCAGTGGCTCCTGGGGAGCTGTGAGGAGCAGGCTGAGGGGTGGTAACCAGTGCCCGCAAGAGGGGCCCTGCCTCTCCTGATGTGACCCTGTGAACGTGTGGCTAATGGGATAGGGACTGTCACCAGCGAACCCAGGCCTGGCACCTTTCTGCAGTGGAGTTCCAAGGGCCACCCTTTCCTCTGGAGCCTCTGGGGGATGCTGAGGGGGCTCCCAGGGCGTGAGAGACACTGCAGAGAGCCACAGACAGGCTCGGGAGGCCACGGCCGCCAGACTTGGCACCAGTCGGGGCTGCAGCAGACCCACATGCAGAATGCCACCACCGCTGAGCGCCTTCTGGGCTGCCCGAAGCTGTGGCCTCTGGTTACTCGGTGGTCCTTCCCCCAGCACTCACGGCCTGGATTGCTCCCTCCCACGATGACCTGGGCGTGGGCATGACTCTTGCTTTGGCGGATAGGACGTTAGCTAATTGTGAGAAAGCAGCAGCTTGGTAAGCACTTGTGAGTTGTGGACCCAGTGGCCCTGCTGAAGGAAGCAGAGGTGTTCCTGCTGGGGAGAGGCCGGGAGGCGGGGGGCGGGAGGAACAGCCTGCATGTGTGCGGAGGTACCAGCTGCCCTGAGGCACCATGAGCAGAACCGCTGCCTGAGCAACCCACAGAGTCATCAGAGACACTAAATCCTGTGTAAAGCACTACCTTTGGGGGTGGCTTGTTAGGCAGCGGAGGGTAACTGAGGCAGTGCCCGGAGCCCCGGATGACCTTGCCTCTTTAGCTCATCTCTATTGGCACTGAGAAGCACAGCCTCCTGGCAGATGCCAGTGGCCCCTTCTGGGCTGTGCCTCTGGAAAGGAATGCCGGGAGCCAGGACGACCCAGAGTCTAACCACCTCACACAGCAGCCACGAAGAGCCAACACCATCACTCATGGTGTCTGTGCTGCCGGGTTCAATGGCCCCGCTGTCACGGCTTGTTTTCTGTGCCTCCATCATGGGCTGCAGATCCCTGACTGGGCCGCCCAGGCTGTGAGCTGTGATGTCAGGACCCAGCAGGGCCGTTAAGGACCAATCCAAAGTCAATAACCACACAGTGGCCCTTTGACTTGGCGAGTCCCCGGGGCCGCTCCTGGTGGCATTTGAGCTATTTAAGAACACTGCCCGCCTAATTGCATGGCCCTTTTCTGCTGACCAGGCTTGTCCTGGGGGCGGGAGCTGGTGCATGGAGTGAGTGGGTTCGCTGTGAGTCTAAAGCTGGGGGGAGGCTCCCCCCAGGAGATGACTGCAGTACTTCCTTGAGACACCAGCGGCCCCAAGGCACTGTACTAGGACATTTGAATTTTTTAAAATATATTTTATTGATTTTTTTTACAGAGAGGAAGGGAGAGGGATAGAGAGTGAGAAACATCGATGAGAGAGAAACATTGGTCAGCTGCCTCCTGCACACCTCCCACTGGGGATGTGCCCGCAACCAAGGCACATGCCCTTGACTGGAATTGAACCTGGGACCTTTCAGTCCGCAGGCTGACGCTCTATCCACTGAGCCAAACCGGTCAGGGCAGGACATTTGAATTTTTAGTAAAACTCACCCACAGGGAATCTTAGGGCAGTGAAACCATCCTGTGTGACTCTGTAAGCATGGATACATGACATCATGGACTTGTCCAAATCCAGAGCGCATACAACACCAAGAGTAAACGCTGCCGACGTCAGTTAGTAATAACGTATCCATGTTAGTTGACCACTGGTCACAGATGTACCCCACTAATGCAAGATATTAATAGTAGGAGAAACTGTGAGGGAGAGGGGGGTGTGTGGGAACTCCCTGTACTATCTGCTTAATTTTCTATAAACCGAAAATATCTCTAAAATATATTCAATATTTTTATAATACATATTTATATTTAATATAAAATATGTATTATAAAAAAGGAGGAGGAAAAGAGGGAGGGAGGGAGGAAAGAAAAGGCTGAAAAAGGCTGAGATTGTGGAGGTTTCCCGGGACCCATCTCATCGTGGTTCTTACCTCTTGGCCATGAGGGTTGTGGTGTCTGACACTAGACCAGGGCAATGGGGGAAGGGCAGGGTGGAAGGTAGAGGGCAGCCAGTTAGGAGGCTGTTACTACAATCCAGGTGTGACATGCCGGTGCAGACCGGGAGGCAGGTGCTGGGTAAAGTCAGCATTTCCAGGGACCAGGGCGGGAGCATGGTGGGGAGAAGTGGTGCCCGTGAGCCAGTGGGGCCTGCAGCTGTAGGCTCCATGTTGTCTCTTGGGATGAGTCATTTTTGCAAATACAATAAATATAAACAAGTTTACGTACATAGTATATTCTCTGTTCAAACTCTATGACTGGTGTTCCAAGAACTAACATCTTATGGAAGCAAAATAAGACCTTCACTTGGCAATTTGGACACGCGACTCTGTGCGGCGCAGTTAACGTTTCTACAGGACCTGCGCTTGGCCCTGTTTCTGGTGACCGTTCACTGTAGGGCACCGATCTTCGCGAATACTTCAACGGAAGAAATGCAGACAGAGGAAGGGGCGACTGTCACTGTAGTAAACACCAAGTGAAATCAGAAACGGCTCCTACCTAAGCTTGCAAAAGCCAATTTCAATGGCAAAATCATAATCAGGACAGCAGATGTTTGTCACCATTAAAAAAGGCTTTGGCCCTGGCCAGATGATTCGGCTGGTTGGAGTGTCCTCTCGTACACCAGAGAGGCTGCAGGTTCAATTCCTGATCAGGTTACATATCTAGGGTGTGGGTTCCATCTGAGGTTGGTGTGGTTACAGGAGGCAACTGATCAGTGTTTCTCTCTCATTGATGTTTCTCTCTAAAATCAATAAAAACATATCCTCAAATGTGGATTTAAAAAAAAAAAGGAGCTGAACTCACGTGAAGTGACATGAACCTGACGTCCAAGTTGCAGATGTTCTTGGTTCTTTATTATTACTACTAGAGGCCCAGTGCACAAATTTGTGCACAGTGTGAGGTCCATTGGCCTGGCTGGTGATCGGGGCCAATCAGGGCCGGGGAGGTTGGCTGTGGGAGCACATTGGTGGTCAGTACGTATCTTAATGAGTGGTTTATTATTATTATTATTATTATTATTATTGATTTCAGAGAGGAAAGGAGAGGGAGAAGGAGATAGAAACATCAGTTACAAGAGAGAATCATTAATCAGCTGCCTCCTGCACTCCCCACACTGGGGATTGAGCCCACAGCCCAGGCATGTGCACCGACCAGGAATCGAACCATGACCTCCTGGTTCCTAGGTGATGGTCAGCCACTGAGTCACGCCAGCTGGGCTGTAGATTCTGTTGGATTTCCTCTCAGCAACCCAACCAATGTGAACGCCAAAGAAAAGAAATTTTTCTACATGTGGATTTGAACAGTAAGACCTTCAGATGGGTTGTGTGTTTTAAATGTTCATTGTTAAGATTAAGATTTAATTACTACTAATGTGTGAAACTTCAAAATTGTAAATGATTTTTATTTAACATTTATTTTGTGTTAATGTGCCTTCCTATTAATATTGTTATTATCAAACATCTGAATCAGGTACAAATCAATGTAAAATACTATTGAATTATATACTACTGTCAAAGCATATTGATTTACAACAATAATAAAGTATGCATTTATCAGTATACTTTTTAAACTAAAAAACTAAAACTCTTCATATGCTCCTATCCCAGAAAAATGATTTAGGATTATAGTCTCTTGTTCTCGTTTAAATCACACGAAGTGCTGTGGAGATTGTAGAATAATTTATGATTTCTGGAATTTTTGCAATTTCCCAGGAATTCTGGTATGTTGTTTCCGGATCCCAGCGATTCCTATCTGTGGAGAATGTGTGACTCGCAGCCTGAACTGAGTGGTGGGAGCCAGTCTGGGCCAGGGAACTGGACGGGATGGAACACGGAGGAGAGTGTTTGAGAGCAGAGGAGACACATTCTGGAGACGGCAGCCCCACCAGCAGCCAAGCTCTCTGACATTTGCATGAATGATCAGAAGAATTTAAAAGAACGGAGACAGGGCAGACCCGTGGGGTGGGAAGATCATACTCTCCTTCCATCTTGCCCTCCACTGCAAGTCCGAAGGCCAACAGTGCCCTTAGGGGAACCTGGAGGGGGGGGGGGGCGTTAGATAGGGCTTCTCTCCAGCTGCGGAGGGTAGAGACATGGTCTGGCTGGACCACTCGGGCCACGCAGGTGGCCGCCCCTCCAGACAGACACAGGCACGCCCCCCGCCCCACCGCAGGCAGGCTGGGGACAGTGGGTGGGCTGGCTCTCCGCGCTTCGGTCCAATTTGGCCCAGATTGGGCAGCAGCTTCCCAAGCCTCGTCGGCAGGGCCTCTGAGCGGGCTGGACGGGAGGCCCTGCACAAACACACGGTATTTTTCTTTGAGGCTTATGAGCGCTTATCCATGTCATAAATTGTCACCTACTTTCACTGAGGGATTCCAGGCCTGCATTTGCAGGGAGGTCTCAGCTCTCCCAGGCACCACGAAAGGAGGGCTCCCGCTGGCTTGGGGGGAGCTAAGAATGACTCCCACAGGGGACCCACGGCAAACGTGAGGTCCAGACAAACTGTGCACTTGGTCGTTCGCTCACTCACTCAGTGAACACTGGGCAAGAACTCTCTCCGGGTCAGGCCCAGGCTCAAGGCTTCAGATGTACAAAGAACACACAGCGCAGAGGGGGGAATAACCCTTAAAAGCGAGACCATCTTTCAGAGACACAGTGAAACATTTATGGGCGAGACGATGGTATGCCTGGGATTTGCTTCAATGCCAGATTTTGAAGGCCCGGCCGTGGCAAGAGAGGGTTTCCGGGTGGGTGATAAACACTTTTTTTATCCTGATCTGTCACCGTTAAGTAGAAATTTCGTAGAAATTATGACTCTGAGCAATTGCAGTCATGAACGGGCTGTACAGCTCTTATACTGTACAGCCAGAGGGTTCAGCTGGAATGCGTAGCTCCAGGCTCAACTCTGCCACTGACCAAGGGTGTGGCTGTGGGCACATGTGCTAGCCTCTCTGTCCCTCGGAGTCCTTGTCTGTAAGATGATAATGGTGCCCCTCCGATGGGCTGTGGGGATACAATGAGTCCTTGTCTGTGCAATGAGTCCTTGCTGGGTGCTCAGGTAAGTCAGCACTTGGCGTTCTCCCTGTCTGGGGTGGTTCTCTTCATTTCCTAATGATGATATTGAGGGTCAGAGTGGGGGAGAGACTTATGCCAGAGCCACACAGCTAAGAAGATGTCAGAGCCAGGATCAGAACTCAAAACCAAGGGGCTCCAAATCCCTTCCTCTCCAACATAGGAGTGAAAATAGTGTGGCAGGAAGGAGGACTGGTCTCCCAGCACCTGTCCCTCCCTAGTGGGTCTTGTAGGGACCTGAACGTGACCAGAGTCTGTTCACATAGAATAATTTATGATTTCTGGAATTTTTGCCTTTGGCCCTGAGAGGGAGTGGTGTGGGGCCAACTCAGCCTCCAGAGCTGGTTTTGCCACTTTGTGTGAGCTGCCCTGACCAACCGCATGCCCTCTGATCCCTGCTGCTCCTTCAGGTCCTCACTTAGATACACCTTCCCCAGGAAACCATCCCAGCTTCCACAGCCCAGCAGCTCCTCAGAAAGTCACACATGGAAGCGGCACAGGCCCCTGCAATTCCACTCCCAGGACAGACCCAAGGAATTAAAACTGCTTCTCAAGCAAAAACCAGTACCACATACTCCTATCAGCTTCAGTCATAACAACGAGAAATACAGAAGGCAGCCCAATGTCCATCAGTGGATGACTATTATAGTAAAGCAAGTTATAGTAAATCCATACAATGGAATATCATTCAGCCATAAAAAGGAATTGAGGCCTGGCCAGGGTGGCTCAGTGGTTGAGCATCAACCCAGGAACCAGGAGGTCACAGTTTGATTCCTACTCAGGCACTTGCCTGGGTTGCAGGCTTGATCCCCGGCAGGGGACGTGCAGGACATAGTCAATCAATGATTCTCCCTCATCAATGATGTTTCTATCTCTCTCTTTTCCTCTCTGAAATTATATATATATATATATATATATATATATATATATATATATATATCCTATCTAATAAAAGAGTAATATGCAAATTGACCATCACAAGATGGCTCCCCCATGTGGTCAGAGATGGCCACCACAAGATGGCCAGCAAGGGACGGCAGTTGGGAGGGACCAGGCCTACAGGGGAGGGCAGTTGGAAGGGACCAGGCCTACAGGGGAGGGCAGTTGGTGGGGACCCAAGCCTGCAGGGGAGGGTAGTTGGGGGGGGACCCAGGTTTGCAGGAGAGAACAGTTGGTGGGGACCCAGGCCTGCAGGGGAGGGTAGTTGGGGGGACCCAGGTTTGCAGGGGAGGGTAGTTGGTGGGGACCCAGGTTTGCAGGGGAGGGCAGTTGGGGGGACCCAGGCCTGCAGGGGAGGGCAGTTGGGAGGGCCCAGGCCTGCAGGGGAGGACAGTTGGGGGACCATCCTGGCAGGGGGAGGGCAGTTAGGGGCAATCAGGCTGGCACAGGAGCAATTAGGCATTGATCAGGCTGGCAGGGAGTGGTTAGGGGCATTCGGTAGGCGAGAGGTCGGGAGCCAGCAGTCCCAGATTGTCAAAGCGATGTCCAACTGCCTGTTTAGGCCTGATCCCACCTGGTCTAAATGGGCAGTCAGACATCCCTCAAAGGGGGTCCCAGATTGGAAAGGGTGCAGGTTGGGCTAAGGGACACCACCCCCACCCCCACTCCTATTCCATGCACGAATTTCGTGCACCAGGCCTCTAATATCTAATCTAATAAAAGAGTAATATGCAAATTAACTCTCACTCCATTACACCCATAAGCCATGCCCACAAGCCACGCCCATAAACCAACCAGGAGCAAATATGCAAATTAACCCAACTAAGAGCATGGAGCTGGAGTTGCCCTGGGCAATGGAGGAAGCCAGGGCTCTGCAGGCCCTGAGCTCTACTCAAGGCTACAAAGTTTCAATTATAGAAGACAAACAAACCCCAGATACCTGCTGGGCTGGGACCTTGAGTTGACAGGGGCAACCCAGGCTTTGAGCGAGGGACCAAGGCAACAAAGTTTCAATTATAGAAGTTAAATAAATCCCAGATACCTGTTTCCAACCAGACACCCCAGTAGGGACCTGAACCCTGAAGGGGCTGTGGGCAGCCTGGAATGGCCTTCTGCCCCTCACCCAGGCTGGTCAGACACACCAGCAGATGGATATCCCCTGAGGGGTCCCAGACTGCAAGAGGGCACAGTCTGGGCTGAGGGACCCCCTCACCGAGTGCACAAATTTTTGTGCACCAGGCCTCTAATATATATATATATATATATATATATATATATAAAGAGTAATATGCTAGTTAGACCAGATGTCCTTCCAGATGACCTTCTAGATGAAGCTGGTTCTGTGAGGGAAGCCTGAGTCCTGGGTACTGGAGGAAAGCTGGTGCTGACAGCCAGGGGAATGAAGGCCTCCTCTTACACAAATTTTGTGCATCGGGCCTCTAGTATATGCATAATTCTAAAAAGAGTTGATTACTGATGCATGCTACGATGGGGCTGACGCTCGAAAATATGCTATGTAGGTGAAAGAAGCCAGTCCCACAGGCCACATGTTGGATGATGCCACCCATACAAACTGCCCAGAACAGGCAAATCCATAGGGACAGGAACTAGATTAGCGCTTCCAGAGCCTGGAGGAGGGGAATGGGGAGTGACTGCTAAAGGTCCCCTTCAGGGGTGATAAAAGAATTTGGAACTATATAGGGGTGGTGGTGGCACTAAATTGTCACTGAATCGTTCACCTTGAAAAGAATCATTTTATGTTGTGTGAATTTAACCTCATTTAAAAAAAAAAAAAAAAAGGCAGATTGAGGTGCGGGATGATTCAAAGCCCTGGAAAGTCCATTATTCCATTCCTGACGTTATATAAGCGCAAGACTGGCGATAGGAGGGAGGTGAGGGAGGTGGTGGAGGCAGCTGCGCTGGCCAGGAACGCAGGGCGCGGCTTGAAACGCTCATGGTTTAAAGTAACAGGAAGCCTGAGCAATATCATAAATCAGGATTTTCTGACTGGGCTGCTTGTACTGAGCAGAACAAAGTGTATTGAATGTCCCGGGTAGGTGTGAGTCCGGATTGCCAGGCCTGCCGGGGGGGAGGCCTCTAATTTGACACTGGCCTCAAATTGAAAGTCGCTCAACGAAAAATTAGGTTTCAACATTTTAACGAAAATCGAGCTGGAACTGGCATTAAACATGAGCCAGAGGATTTCAGTAACTGCAAGGAAAACAGACAGGCAAATGTCTTGCATGGCTAAAGTCACCGAGGGGATATTTTCTCTTCTGGGCTGACTTACGGGGCTCAGTGCCACGACTGCAGGTGGCGATGCTGGGCCTGGTGGGGGTGGAGGGGGGGACTGTACCTGCCCTGCTCATACTGCTGCCTGAAGCCTGGGTGCTGTTCTCCCCACCCTTCCAGCTCCTTTCCTGCTGGAATCTGTGGACTCAGAGGCGATGGCCCTCAGAGACTGGACCCTAATATTTGTCTCCTGGTCAGATAGAAGCAGATGCGTATGGTTCTACTAAGGGCCCAGCATTTTTTCCCTGAGGGTGTGAAGCTGGCACTGGGCTCTGGGAAGGCCCCTGTGCGCATGTCCCATCCCCTTCTGAGCCAAAGTTTTTTCATCTGGGAGTCAGTACTCCACCTTGGCAGGCCGTTCTGCTTCTGCACTCTGGTCCCGCGCCTGGCACGTTCCTCCTTCCCTTCTCTCCGTCATCCTTCAAGTCTCATCTTGAATCCGAATCTCTCAGCACTGCCTGGCCCGACCCCTGCCTGACACTGGGTTAAACCCCTGGCTATGCTCTCGCCTGCACCCCCCTGCTGTCGCTCTAGAGCTGCCTGGAGTGACTGGATGGTCCCAGAGAACCTCCCCATCTCAGGATCTTAACTGGATCATATCCGCAAGGTCTCTATTGCCACGTAAGGTAGCACAGCCACAGGTCCAGGGATTAGGGTGGGGGTGTCTTTGGGGACATGGTTCTGCCCACCACAGATGGGAGAGGTGTCCTCACACCTTCAGACCAAACAGACACAATATATGGCCCCATGGAACTGACACCTCATAGTGGAGACACATTACAAAACGGTTGCATGAATAACTGCTCTCAGGGCGGGTAACGTTTTTATCTCAGTAAGGACAATGACGAGCATATGTACAATTATTTTTCCTTTTTAGAGGAGCACTACGGCATGCCAGGCATTTTGTCAAGCACTCAGAGACATTAGTACAATCAGCAATGATCCTTCCCCCTAACGGAAGTGGAAATGGAAGCTTGGGAGTGTGATGACTGGCCCCTGGCTCATACCCATAGGCAGACGCCGAACCAGGTTCTTGGCCCCTGAGCTGTAACAACAGGGAACTCGGGTTCCCAACTCATGACCCCGTGCAGCAGGACCACATGCTGGGACTCGGGAACTGTCAGTCCACTTCTCAATTGCCTCGGAGAGGAAGAGAGGAGCCGAGGCTCTTCCAGGCAGGCAGCCCTGCCCCAGACACGCCCCAGGGGAGCGACCAGGCCACCTGGGCCACTTGCGCCAGGAAATCAAAAATCGCAGCCCATGACATGGTCCAAGCCGACAGCAGTGGACGCATCTCAGACCTCCCTGGGGAAGGCATTTCCTCTCAGGCTGTAGACAGGCTCTAATTATCTAGACTGTGATTCTGAAATGTATTTCCCTTCTCTCCACTGAGGACTGTTTCATTGTCCACACGAACTCTCAGGACTTCCGATAGAGTCGCCGTCTACCAGCAGGTGTTTCAGTTACCCAGGACTCAGACGCCGGGGCCTCACTGGAGAACAAAGAAGGAAGTGTGAACGGTCTCTGAATACCCAGAGCATGTACAGCAGGTCCGTAACAAACCGGGTTCTTTTGTCCATAACCTTTAGGATTATCATGTGAGAAAGTAAAAAAGAAAAGGACCATCAGACATAACAGATTCACTGATGATATCAGCAGTTTCTAATGACCCAATAAATCTAATCTAATAAGAGTAATATTGAAACTGACCGTTTCTTTGGAATGCCTAAGCCACACCCACCAGCCAATCAGAGCGGCTGTATGCAAATTAACCCAGCCAAGATGGAGGCCGGCAGTCATGGAGCTGGAGTAAACAGGAGGCTTCCGTTGCACCAGGAGTAAACTGTCCGCCTAGGCCGGCTGGGCCTCTCTCTGTTCATGGCAATATAGTTGCAACTATAGAAGTCACGGAGCTGAAGCAAACAGGAGGCTTCCGTTGCACCAGCAATGGAGGAAACTGCCTGCCTAGGCTGGCTGGGTGTCTACTAAGGCAACATTCTTTCAATTATAGAAGCCACGGAGCTGAAGCCAACAGGAGGCTTCATTACCTGCCTAGGTCTGGGCTTAAAGCAACAGTTTCAATTATAGAAGATAAATAAACCCCAGAAACCTGCTTCCAGCCAGCCTTGCTGGGACATTGGGTCAATGGGAGCTGTGAGCAGCCTGAAAGCCTAAAAACAGCCCTCAGGCCCGCACCCAGGCTGCCCAGGCACCCCAGTAGGGACTCGAACCCTGAAGGGACTGTGGGCAGCCTGAAAACGACCATCACCCCCTCACTCAGGCTGGCCACATCCCAATCTGGTGAGAGTCCACACCAAGGGGGCTTGGCCAGCCTGCAAACAGCCATCAGCCCCTCACCCAGGCTGGCCAGGCATGCCAGCAGGTGGACATCCCCCAAGGGATCCCAGACTGTTTTAGGGCACAGGACGGGCTGAGGGACCTCCCGAGTGCACAAATTTTTGTGCACCAGGCCCCTAGTATAACAATAAAGGCAATAGGGCAAAAGGAAGATGGGAGTATAGCTGTCAAGAGACATCTAGCCCTAACCGGTTTGGCTCAATAGATAGAGCGTCGGCCTGTGGACTGAAGGGTCCCGGGTTCGATTCCAGGCAAGGGCATGTACTTTGGTTTCGGGCACATCCCCAGTGGGAGGTATGCAGGAAGCAGCTGATAGATGTTTCTTTCTCATCGATGTTTCTAATTCTCTATCCCTCTCCCTTCCTTTCTATAAAAAATCAATAAAATATATATATTTTTAAAAAAGAGACATCTAGCTGGGATCCGACCAGTCCTGTCCACCTGGGCAGTGCGTGAGGGCACCGAGGCATCAGACAGTAATGGGCACTCCACGTCCCTCTGTAAAGTCCCAGGCAAAAGGTCAGACCTCAGCGAGGTGGACTTTCCCAGTGGAAGCAGGCAGCCGTGGTGAAGACCAGGCAGGGCTGCAAACCTCACTCCGGTCTGGGAGAGCTATGGGGCCCCCGGACTCATGGGCCCTGGAAAGAACTAAAAGCTCTCTAGATGCTGACCCGCTGGGTGACTAGGGGCAGGGACTGCTGCCCAGGAACTCCAGGTGCCATGCGGGTGCCTGTGGGAGAAGCAAGGGCTAAGCCTCAGCTCAGTCTGACTCAAAGCCCGGGGGGGATTTCCGAATGTTTGTTTCCGCTTTGCCACTTGACCAGAATCAGAAGACTCAGGTTGCAGGGAGCTTACCTTCTCCTGAGGTGTTTCATTCTGCCCTATTTTATTTCAGAAAAATGGGGACGAGGCAGGCTAGCTTTGAATCTTCTCAAACTCCCACATTAAAAAAACAAACAAACATATGAATTACAATGGGTTGAAACTCATTAGTGATGTTTAAATATACAAGTTCATATTTTTTAATATATTTTATTGATTTTTTTTACAAAGAGGAAGGGAGAGGGATAGTTAGAAACATTGATGAAAGAGAAATATCGATCTGCCGCCTCCTGCACACTCCCCACTGGGGATGTGCCCATAACCAAGGTACATGCCCTTGACCGGAATTGAACCTGGGACCTTTGAGTCCACAGGCCAACGCTCTAGCCACTGAGCCAAACCAGCCAGGGCTCATAATTTAAAAAAACAAAAACAAAAACACCTACTTGATTGCCTTTTGAGAATAATAGCAAATCAATTTATCATTTTGAGTAAATAAAAGAATTGATCATTTATCCTCTCTTTCCTATATGAATGGTACCACTGGGTGAGCAAGTTGGAGACGAGGGGAAGCATCTCTGTATAAACTCATTCCAACTAATAAATGAAAACAAGATAATAGAATGAGGACATTGCTCTTTTGAAGACCCTCATGGGTTAATGGAAATTCATTAAGCTTCAGCAGCTGCTAACAGCAAAGCAGGGTGGAAGTAGGGACAGAACTTCTGGAGGGAAAAATCAGAACTCTCTTCAGTAGGAAAGGAAAGACAAATGCTGGAAACACACAGCAGTAATGTTAGCCCCAACAGGTAGGGGTGAGTGTGTGTGTGTGTGTGTGTGTGTGTGTGAGAGAGAGAGAGAGAGAGAGAGAGAGAGAGAGAGAGAGAGAGAGAAAATGAACCTGGATAAGTGTCAATAATATGCTGATACTTGACTGAGATAAGTTACCTTTTCTCATGCCTTGGAAGCAGAACTTTAAAATAACCAAAAAGGAAATAAAAATCCTAACATTAATCTAAAAATCTCTTCGTATTTTCATAATAGTCCCATCAAGTATGAATTGAAAAATTGCACGTAATGTACGTATTCCATTGCCAGGGCAATTCCACTGGCCTTTACATCTATTTTTGGTTTTGATCCTTGAGGCAACTAATATTCATTCTCAGGAAACCAATCTATGAAAATTACACCAGCTTTTGTGCTAAATGCAAAGCGAGTGCGTGCGGGTCCAGTGTCTCTGAGCACTGAAGGCTACCCTGGGCATTACTCACCCTGAATGCCTAACAGCTGTGGGTCCGCAGCAGCATTAGTTCTTCAGGAAAAGGCCCCTGCCCTAATTAGATTTTACTTGGCTTATTAGTAAATCTCATTCACTGACTTAATGAGAAACAAAAGTCATGTGATAAAAGAGTCAAGAGCAATAAAACGTTAACTAAATTTATACGGCAGAGGGCTTGAAATTTTTCCTCCATATCAGCAAAACTGAAATCCACAGTGGAAACAGGAATTGCTATAAATGGCTTCAGACCTAGGCAAGGGGAGCTTTTTATACTCAGGATGTAGCTAATTCCAGAGAGAGTACACACAATTTAGGCATTTAAAGTGCTAGGCGTGTCCAAATCTTTACTAATTGGGAGTAGGAGTCAAAGATAAGGTTTATTGTGTACTTCCTATGTGCCAAGCTAGCCTGATAGTTTTTAATGCATTGACTGGTTTAACTTCATGAGCCAGGCTATTATCATTCCCAGTTTACAGATGGGAAAACTGAGGCTCAGAGGTAAAGGGACTTACCCAAGCTTACTCAGAAATAATTGGCAGTGATGGAGTGCAACCCCCGGGACAAGAGTTGGATTCCAGCAGGGCCATAACTCCTAACACTTAAAAATCAAGGGAGATCTTTTCCATATTTTTATTCAGAAATTAGTTTTTTGAATAAGGGTTTCCATGGAATTCCCAGCTGCAAGTTGAATACAAAGACTCAGCTACAGTGTTGATTGGTTTTATCGTAGTATCTGATTTTAATGACTGTCAAAGAGGAGGCTGAGGTCTTCGTGGTTCTCAAAGGGGGTCGAGGGCTTTAGGACGCGAGGTCAGCATGGAGTTCCGTTGTGTAGCAGGACACCTTTACGTGGCAAGTTTGCCTCACCCGGTGTGGCCCCGTAGCCACTATGAAATGAAAGGAAGAGATGTTCACAGGGCGCATGCCTGCAGTTTGGATGGAAATGGGTACTTTCTTAATAATTTTTTATTTTTCAGTTATAGTTGATGTGCAATATTGTATCTGACTCAGGTGTACAGCAGAGTGATTAGACGTTTATATCATTACAAAGCGATCACCTTTGTAAGTGTGGGGTGGAAATGGGTACTTTGAACAAAGAGGCATCCACATAATTGGTAACGGGCTCGCTGAACCCTGATCCCACTTCGTTGCCCCGGGAGCTCTGAGCCAGCAGCATTGTGATGGTCTCAGTTGTCAGCCTCGGTCGTCAGTGGAAAAAGGACAAACCCAGGTCCAAGTAAGAATGGAGGGAGCTGCATTCACCCTGAACTTCTTCAAACCCCACATTCCTTCCACCACAGGGCAGCCCTGCTGCCGAGCCTTGGAGCGAAAGCCCTGGAGGACACAGGCATCCACTGAGAGAGAAAGTGACTTTTGCATGATCCACAGTGCAGAGGACATCCGGATGTGCAACTGCTTAGCCTCCTCTTCACCCTCAGACACCTCACCCCTGAAGATCAGGCATGGGCCCAGGCTGGGCCAGTGTTAGCCCCGTGGAGCCAGCACCTAAATGTACTGCATGGATTCCTGGTCCAAGAAGCCCGATGCTGACTGGTCCCCTCCTTCCTGGAGTCTGAATGTGTTATTCTTCCTTCGACTCTGTCAGGCCCAGTACCCTTCCCATAATCCTTGGTTTCGGTTTTTAACCCCAGCTGAATTAGCTGGGGCTCCTGGCTGCGAGTGCCAGAAACCCCTCTCAAACCAACCCGGCCCAACAGGCCATTCATTGGTTCCCTTCGAGGAAAATCAATTCATGCTCATGTCTTGCTGTAGTCACGCTCAGGTCCAGGGAGCCTACTGAGATGGTCAGGGTGCGGTCCCCCTTTGTCTGCATCTCTTGATGCTGGTTGTCTTGATTTTGTTCTCAAGTAAAAATGATCTTCATCAGCAACAGGTCTTCCTGGTCCATGAAACCTGGGTCCAGAGGAGAGCATCTCTCCCAGTGGCTCTGGGAAAGGCCTGGGAGACCAGCTGGCTTGGAAGAGTCCATCTCTGTGTCTATCATCGTAGGATGAGGAGGTGTAAAGAACTCCAAATGGGGCCAGGCCTGAGTCCCACGCTGTCCATGGGCCAGGAATCAGGGCCAGCCTTACCTCAGATGCACAGATTGCTATGGAATGAAGTGCTGGTTCTACAAAGGAAGTGATGCCAAACACGTAACCCCACAAAAATGTTAGAGAGGACAAAGGTCTCAAAGTCTGGGTGGTTCTATTCTTGCTAAATGTTAAAATACAACACAGTATTTTGCAGACCAACCGTAAACAGAAGGAACGTGATAGGAACCCAACCAGATAAGTGTAGCCAACGGCAAAGAAGAAATCTATGTGTAACTGACCAGGTGGTGTGTATAAGCAATGGCTACGCCTTCCTTCTGGGAGGTAAAACTTTGAATGTGGATCCTTGTCTCTTTTACTGATGCAAGTAAAGAAGGTGACTTGAGTAGAACACACCAAGCTTTGAACCCCTCAAGTTCAGTAACAACCACACATGCTCTCCCCACAAAAACAGGATCAGTCCTGTTGCACCAAAGGGCCCCATCTGAGACCAATAGCACTGAATCCACTCAGAGTGGCAGAGATTCTGAGATAAAGGGAGCCCAGGGAGGGATGGGGCAGCCCTGGAGCCTCCAGAAAAGCCATCCATGGGATGTGGGGCGTCAAATGGGTGAACTGTGGGACAGATGGTCCAAAAAGACCAGCACGTCCAGGCCACGGTCATCTGAGGGGACCGGATGGGAGGTGAGAGAACCCCAGGAGCCCAAATGCACCCCCTCAGCAACAGCTGGTGCCACTGCCTTCAGGCAGAAAGAAGACTGTGTGGGCTCTGAGCTGCGGGCTGGGAGAAGGACGTTCTACTGGATAGAAGCATGGAAGGGTCCATGACCCCATGGGGTGAATCATTGCCCCCCCCCCCACCATCCCTTCCAGTGTTTCTCTTCCTGACTCTGCTAACTGGCGCTATCAGCCTCCCAGTCATCTCTGTCCACAGATATTTTCTTTGCCTCCTCTCCAAACTGCAGGCAGATATCCATCCACCTGTCAGGACAACTAAAAAGGCAGCCTGGGAAACAAGGCTGGCCCACCGCCTGGGAGCCAGGATGCTCACCTGTGACCAGCGAGGAGGCTGGGCTCTCTCAGGTGGCACAGCACTGAGGTGGGTTCTTAGGCCCCGAAAGATCCCACAAAGGATGAGCCCCGCTCATCAGCAGTGCCCTGCCCCTCAGTGGCATCTGCACTAACCCCCGCCCTTTCCTGTCTGGCCTCCCCACCCCTAGCCCAGCCTGGGACCCGGGCCCTGAGGTGTGCCCTGTGAAGGGGAGGACCTGCGCCTGTCTTGTTCCCTCCTGGAACCCAGAGCACGTAGTAGATGCTCAATACATTTTACCTGAATTGTGAATGAAGATGCCTCAGCCGCGCCTGCTGAGAATCAAGGCTGGATGTTCCATTATCGGGTGGGACTGGCTGACTTACACGTCAGGGAGTTTTCTGGAGTGAGAGAGAGGAAATGGCCTGTCCAAGAGCACAGAGTCGCTAGCTGATGCACATCAAGGACTCAGACCCATGGGGATCTTTTCATTTTAAGAGAAAGAAACTTAATCCAACCAGTTTAACAAAGGGGGTGTTGCTGGTAAAAACGAAGGGTCTATGGAAGTCAGGCCGGTTGTCCCAGGAGCCGGGAGGCTGGTTCGACCCCTTCGTCACTGCTTCTGTGCTGTCTCCTGTCCCTGTGAGCCAGCGCTGTCCGCTCCTCTGTCCAGAGCGGAGCGGCATTACACTCAGGACTTGAGTGTGCATGTCTTCCAGTGAGGACACCAGCCCCGCCTGGACGCCAGGGATTCTGATGGTCCCGGCTGGGACTGGAGAACCTCAGGGACCAGTCCACTGTCGTCAAAGAGGTGGACATTCATGGCACAAGCACAGGGGCCAGGTGTTAAAGGGTTATGCAGGGTCCGCTTCCCCCACCCAGCCCCCAGATCACAGCCTACCTCCACTCCCTGAACCCTGCCTTCTTCCCATCATCATGGTCCTTTGCCATCTCTACACACCACGAATCATACACCGGGTAACCTTCCCTTTTCTTTTTTGAAGAAACTCACTTTTTAAACTTTAATGCGGCCATCCTCTAGGCAGTAGCATCTGCGAAGACACGGGTTTCAGTTGTTAGAAATGTTTTCTAAAGTAAAATTAGATGTGTGAGCAACATGGGAACCTGGAGCAAAAGAAAGATGAATAATATGAATTCTGCCTTCATTTAAAATTGTGACCTTTTTACCACGCATGTTTTTGCATTTTGATTTTGAAATGATGTAATCTAGTATGTACCTTGATGACTCTGGTCTGTTTGCTGAGCCCTTAAATTTTGTATCAAAAGCCAGTGCCTCGCCCGGCCAGCGTGGCTCAGTGGTTGAGCATCAACCTATGAACCAGAAGGTCATGGTCAAGGCACGTGCCTGGGTTGTGGGCTGGATCCCCAGGGTGGGTTGTGCAGGAGGCAGCCAATCAATGATTCTCTCTCATCACTGATGTTTCTCTCTCTCTCCCTCGCCCTTCTTCTCTGAAATCAATAAAAATATATTAAGAAGAAGAAAAAAAAAAAAGCCAGCGCCTTACCAGCCTCCCCTAATCCCTTCTCTGCATAAGCACTTAAATAAAGATTCAAAATGCCCACCCCTGTGTCACCTCAACTCTCCTACCCCCTGCACTCATTTCATCGGCTGACACTGACTCACTGACAGGTGACTGGTCCAAATCCCTTTGCAGCCAGCTGAAGAAACTGAGGCCTGGAGATGCTGAGCGACCGGCCCAAGGCCCCAGGGCTATTTAATGGCAAACTTAGCCCTGGAGCCCGGGTCTGTGGAGGGCTTTCCCCCACTGGCTAGTGAGCTGCCTGAAGAATCGAGGAGGAGGAAGAAAGTCTCGGCTGAGGCCTCAGCCTTTGGCAGGCTTTGTTTTATTTCTGGAGGAGCAAACCAGCTCTGGCCGAGGAGGGGATCATAAATTCCGCTGGGAAGGAGCCTGGAACTCCTGAGCCAGGGCCAGGGCTGCCCCTGGGGAGCACGGGGCTGGCTGGGGAGAAGTCTCAGCGAGTGCCCCTTCCGCAGCCCCAGCCTGCGCCGGGCATTTTTAGGCAGTGACATCACGGTACAAGGCGCAGAGACCACCCTTGAAAGGAAAAACAAGTCACTAAGAGGGCAGGGGGGGTGGCAGGGGAGGGGGGCCCCCCTTTGCTTTTGCGAACACCATCAACTGGAGAATAAAAATAAGCTCTCGTTCTATAAGGGTGGTATTTTTTAAGCCCATCTCTGGGGCCAGGCCCCAGGCTGACAAGTAAATGCATCATCTCTTTTTAAGTCCTACAGGGAAGGTGTTATTTTATTCCTATTTCACACGTGAGGGGGCTGAGGCTAAGGGAGGTAGTGTGACCTGCCCAAAGTTTTACTCAGCCAGCATTCCAGCCCAGGCTGCGAGAATTCACAGACCCCTTGTAAGCAGATGGGCGATGAAGCCAAATGAGTGAGCCCCTTCCTCTGCCCACAGGAAGACCCCAGCGATTGTGACCACCAAGGCATGCTCCCCAAACCCCTGACTCAGAGTTCCAACCCCCACTCCCCTGATTCTCTCCCCTCTTGCTCCTCTACCTCCGGTCTCCCATCAGGCCCCCGGGCCCCCTTCCTTTCCCAGATTCTTTTCACCAGGTCACGTGAACTCTCTGGGTGGCTGGATCTGTGCCCCACGCTTACACCCTCCTGCCAGACACAAGTTGGCCCTGAGTGGATGAAACTCAAGATAGAACTGTCCACCCACATGTGAGGTGCCTGCAGAATTATGTCCTTTTTTTTTTTTTTTTTTTTTTTGGTGGAGAGCAGGGGGGCTTAAATATTTCTGATGAGACTGAACCAAAGCTGGCTGGAACCGCCCTGTGAACGGGCCGTCCACCCAGACGCACGCGCTCCCCGCTTATCAATTAACCGTCAACAAGGAAGCCACGGCCATTGCTCGGCCAAAAGCGCACACCTCGAGAATGCATCCAGCTTTCCTTCCCAGGAGCCAGAGGAGAAGCCTTCCTCCGCGCGGCCCATTTCCTGCTCAGCCCAGGTGGAAAATCTGCTAAACTCAAAAGGTCAAACCCAGTTTAATGTTATACCCTTTTGTTAAGAATGTTCCCTTAAAAGAAAAAGCCCTCGTGTTTCTTTCCAAGTTTTCAAAAGTTAATTCATGTGGAAGAAAAAAAAGATTAGGATAAAATTTCAAATATTAAATTCAAATGCAGGATTAATGACTTTTATTTCTAAGCCCAAGAGGTTGTCTGGAATTTAGGACATTTTTGGAGCACTCGAGACCAGACATAACCAGATGCGGTGGTGTTTTGAACTAAGTCAGCACAAATTTCGTACCTTGAAAGACTATATCCCTGTCTGTCTTAATACAAACAGTCCCTCCTTTTCCAAAATGCTCCATCCAAAATTAATTCAGAGCCATCAGCTTAAAGACAAAGACTAAACACTTTTTGTAAGTGTAAGTGAAAGTAGCTGACGATCGGATACCTTCATTAAACACTCCCTGGGCACCTTAACCCTTTCTTTCCGCCTCCCTTTCCACCCTCCTCAAACATGCACATAGGGACAGGAAAAATGACTGATTTGAAAGAAGAAAAAAGGCTACCTACTGTGATAACATCCCTATGAGGTATCTCAAGTTCTGCTGAACCCCCAAAGTACTTAAAACCCCACACCAGGGCCCTCACTGAGTCAGTTTCCAGCCCAAAGTGGTAGGAATTACTTAGGATAAAGTCTGAAGAGGAATCCTCATCCACCAATGAGCCTCATAAGACAGTATCCCACCGTCTAACGACATAGACAGGAACAAGATGACATGAGCAATGGGGTTGGGCCCCATGACTGAAGGTCAAGGGCTGCCCAAATGAAGAAAATGTTCTGTGGGACATGAACACCCCTTGAAAAAAAGGGCTCCATGGTCGATCATTTGGAAAAGACTCCAAACTCTAAGACAGGGGCCAGCAAACTATTGCCAGTGGGCCAAGTCTGGCCCTCTGCTTGTTTTATAAATAAAGTTTTATTGGAACGGGGCCGCATGCATTCATTTACATATTGTCTGTAGCTGCTCTAAGTGAAATTCTAGCTCTGGACACTTAGCAAATCACTAAACCCCTCTGAAGATCATTTCTCATTTGCAAAACGGGGATGATTAAGGAGCCCACCTCGTAGCGTTGTTAGGATCTAAAGAGTCGATGTATATGACGCTCTGGGACAAGCACTTAGTGTGATACGTTTCTTATGACTGTGATTACCTGGGGAGCTGTTAGGAAACTTTGCCCAGTTCACATACACACAGTGCCTGGAATAGAACAGCGCCCCAGGAGTGAGCGCTGGTGCCACGTTTGTTACAGTTACCAGCGTCCCTGGCTACGGGGATCAGGTTAATCTCTGGGCTTGGACAGTGGGAGTGGTCAGTGAATAATGACCATTTCATCCTTCTTATTCCCTCAGTCCAGCTTCCCTAAGCAGCATCACTCAGATGGCGAAGAAACAGCCTTCTTCCAGAGGAAGCAGTGAGGTGCCAGGCTCCAAGACACTCCCTCCCCCCACCAGCGAGGCCCCTTCCTGTCCTGGGTGATGGAGGAAAAGGTAGGCCCATTCTTCCCCGGGTAGCTCAGCCAGCTGCAGGCCGGGCAGCCAGCCCATTTGCATGACACGCTCTCATGGGATCTAGGAGGCTACGCAGGCTCTCAGGGCAGCAGGAATGGGCCTGGGCTCCGCCGGGTGCGACATTCCCACAGGCGCCGCTGGCAGGATGGCCAGGGAGAAGGAGGCCAGGGGGCCTTGGAGTCAGGCCAGACCGAGTAGGGGAAGCCTGTGACATGCCCATTTGCTCCCCTGCCTCAGGGGGGGTCACAGGAGCTGGAATTGGCCAGCATGCCACAAGCCATAGGCCCTCAATCTGTCATGATGCTCCAGGAAAAAATACAGTGAAGTATTGTTTTTTCATCCCATTTATTACCCCAACAAGACTTCACCTGGAAACACTGCTGGCGCTGAGTGGCGGAGAGTATGGGGACACCCTCGTGCCCCGGGCTTGCCCAGGGTGTGAGAGCATTCACTACAGAGCCCAGGGTCACTGAGGCCCAGGCCTTCGAGGGTGAGACAACAGGAACGGCGAAGAGGGGCCAAGGGGCAGCGTCCACCCTGACAGCTTGTGGCCTGTACCCGCTCCCATAAAAGTCACCGTCGCAATGATGTCCGGGGGCCTCCCTGGCAGACGTCACTGCATGGGGCAGGGCCACCACTTTGGAACCCAGAACCAGCAGTCAGCTGTTTCCAGATACAAGGGGTTGTGACCTTGGCCTGGACTCATGGGGGGACTGTCCAAAAGCCACGGCCCCTTCCCTACACCCAGCAGCTCACAGCCACTGGGCAGATTCCACCATTAAAAAGCGATGTCTCTGGATGCTGCAGCCCTCAGATCCTGCACCGACAGGCAGAGGTCCCGGGAGTGGACAGCTGATTATTTTCAGCCACTGACCTCTTGGCATCTGAGGGTCCTGCCACTTCCTGGGTGCTTTCTGGGCCAGGACGTGAGTGTTAAAGGTACAGCGAGTGTAAGCGATGGATAGGGCCCATGCACAGGGGGACCCACACTTGGGCCCCCGTTTTCATCTTGCACTGGCCCCCACATTATGTAGCTGGTGCTGCTGACACCTCACCCTACCAGGTCCTGCACCATTGCTGACCCTTCTCGGACCCACAGACCTCCCGTCAGCCGGGATCTCCTTGAAACAACCCCAGTTTGGGAAACTGGTTTACAAACATGGAAAGTGGGGTGCAGGGACAGTAAGTGGCTTTCCTGTACTCACACCGCTGGCAAGGGGCAGGCCCACGACCCAGGGCCAACTTCTCTAAACCCGGAACCACATGCCTTCCCACATCCTTTCTCCCACAAGTGGGGAGGGCAACCCAGAGAGGGTCGCAGGCCAGCTCCGTGTGCTGGGAGAGGCCTCACGGGAAGGGAGGAATTGGGTCACTACCAAGTACTAGTGGGGCCAGGGGTGCTGTGACACCCACAGCTCTGCAAGTGGGTGGGGGGTCCTTTGGGCCCCTCCTCTCATCTGGCCTTCTCACCCTCCCAGAAGATGTGCTCAATGAGGTCACACCCTGTGGCCAAGGCCCTGGGCCACTGCCCAGTATGACAGAAACACCCAGGATCCTCTGACATCGGAAGGACCCTGGGAGCTGACAGCACCACAGAGGGGGCTGTGCCCTGATGCTCCCCGTCTGTGGGAGCCCCATGGTGGTGGGAGTCCCTTCTTCGGAATGAAGGGTAACCTGATCTCATCCTGTCCATGGTGGGGTCTCCCGCAGAAAAAGGTGGGGCCGTACGCAAAGGCCAAAGGAACTCAGGAGGGTCGGTCCAGAGAAGAGACAGCTGAGGACGTCAGAACACTCCAGCCAGGGGAACGTGCCGGGCAGGAAGGCCAGGCCCCAGCTCTCCCAGTAAGATTCCACGGTGGCGAGCAACAGAAATCCCGCTGACACCGGCTTACGTCAAAAGGAACAGACAGGCCAGTGTTGAGGGAGGGATGCTGATGGAGAGCTCAGCGATGACCTCAGGACTCGGGCTTCCATCTTTCTACTCTGCCGGCCTCTTGCTCTCATCAGGTGCAAATTCCCCCGGCAGCTGTCGGCAGGGCAGAGCGAGCAGAGTGTCCACAGCTTGGCTGTGTCTCTCGGACCCACGCCATCCTCAGCACAGACAGGAACTCTGGGGAAAGAGTCAGGGCAGAGTACTTGCCTCCCAGCCCTGGCTTTGCCATTGACTGGCCTTGTGACCGTAGGTTAGTCCTCCGACCTCTCATCAGCTTCCTGGGGCTTTTAGGGAAAATAACAAAGTTAGCGTCATGACCGAGAAGGCTGAGTATTCCACAAACCCCCACCCTGCACCCACACATAACTGAAGCTCAGCTGGGCTGAATTAAGTTTTAAAGAAAGAAAAAAAAAATGAGGAACTTAAGAGGATGTTGCTGGCTTGCGTTTTCTCCAGGAGTACCAGGGGGGAGGATTAGGGGCTGACCGGCCAGGAATAATTCCCAAGGCCAAGCCAACGGTCAGGCACAGTGGGGGTGTCCCGGCCACCGCCCCTCGCTCCACCATTAAAGCCTGACTGCGTCACAGGTGGCGTCAGCTGCACTAAACGGAAACCAGAGCCTCCGTGGCTGAAACGAGGTGTCCCGAGAATTTCTTTTCCTCCCATAAAGGTCTGAGTCCTGCTCTCTGACGTCACTGCGCTCTTTTCACTGTACGTTGTTGGGTCATCATGGGGGCTGTGGTCATTCATTACCCTGTCTGCATCAGACCACGGGAGGGCCCAGAGTGGGGGAAGAGGACGGACACACATGTCCCTTCGCACATCTCATTGGCCAGGGCTTGTCACATGTGCTTCACAGCCGCAATGGAGGCTGGGAAAAGTGGTCTTAACTCTGACTTGCGATGGGCCTAGTTAAACACTCCGTTGCTATGGAAGCGAGAAGGACATAGCAGGGTCCCCCTCCCTCTATTGGCTGAAGCAGGCACCCTCAAACTACGGCCCGCGGGCCACATGCAGGTGTTTTTGCCGCCACTGCCTGTCCTGCTTAAAATAAGAAGTGCGCAGGGTGCATCGGAATTCGTTCATAGTTGTGTGGGTTTTTTTTAACTGTAGTCCGGCCCTCCAACGGTCTGAGGGACAGTGAACTGGCCCCCTGTTTTAAAAGTTTGAGGACCCCTGGGCGGAAGGATTGAACAAAGCAGTGTGCCCTCCTGTGCAACGGGTCCTCCCCTGCAAATGGACACAGCTCCGAGTGAGAATAAAACAATCACGATGGTAACAGGGCCTCATACTAAGTGGCAGGCACTGTCACCTGTTTTAATTTGTTTCCTCCTCCCAGCAGCCCTTTAAGGTAGGTCATCATCCCCATTGTACAGAAGGGGAAACTGAGGCACAGAAAGTTAGCAGCTCAGTGGCTGACATGGTAGGGACTCAGGCAGCTCCCTTTCTGCACGGACTCCCACATGCTGTGCAGTGGCTGAGGGAATAAACAGCTGTGGAAGGGTCCAGACCACCCCTGTTCTTGTCCCCAGACCTCCTGCGAGCTGGTCCCCATGGCCCCGCTAGCACCGAGATCCACGCTTCCGTGGGACCTGCCCCTCCAGAGTGTGGCCACGTGGCCCAGGCCCCTGCAGCGGCTCCCACAGACACACAGCTGGGTGACATGTGCCTGCTCCCTCCAGGGCCACAGGCCAGAAACCCGGCAGGCACGCGCTCCCCAGGCAAGGACAGAGGGGCACCCAGCCCTGCTGGGCCGCGAGGATGTCCAGGAAATGCTAAAACATGCCTGGGGTGACTTAGCCAATTTTTACATCATTCTTTTCAAAGAAAACAAACTGTTTTTATTACAAAAGGGATACACATTCATACACGTAATACAAGGCAGGAGGATTGCCCAAAGCCCCGTCAGCACCGGTGCTGGGTGCATGCCTGCCCGGGCGCCCTGCTCTCCGCATCAGACCTCGCTCTTGACAGAGAAAACACATGGCCGTGGCATCCCGGATTCCGTGCGAGCAGCCCTCCGTGACTCTGGACGCCAGAGTTACAGTTTACGTGTAAACAGAACAGGTCAGCTGTGGCGACATCCCTCAGCCGGGCCCTGTGTGCATGGTGGGGACGGTGCCCTGTTCCCTCCCGCGAAAATGTGCCCAGGCCCCCTCTGTGCCCTGGGGAAGTGCAGAGCTGTCCCTCACTCCTAACCCCACCCTCAGCATCTTACCACCCAGGGTCAGCCTATGAGACTGGTATGTTGCTTCTAACAAACATTTTTTTACCCCATGTGTCGGGCATTGTTCTAAGGACTTTACAGACGTGAACTCTGTTAATAACGACCTTAGAAGGAGGTACTCTTCTGATCTACATTCTGCAGATGAGGACACTGGAGGCCAAGTGACTTGCCTGAAGTCACACGGCAAGTAAGTGGTGGAGTCTGATTTCAAACCCAGGCGAGGGGCTCCAGAGCCCGTGCCGGCGGCAGCACGATCACAAGCAAACTGACGCTGGATGTGAGGCCTCCGCCACGGGAAATACGGAAAGATGGGAGGTGACACATGGGACTTAAGTTCCTACTAAGCCACCATGTTTTTGTTTTGTGTGGGGTTTTTTGTGGGTGTGTTTTGTTATTTTTTTGCTTTGGGGGGTTTTGTTTTGTTTTGTTTTGAAGAAATCCAGCAAGAAAAAATAGGTATAAAGCAGTGGTTCTGAGCCCTCGCGCTAGGTGGCAATCACTGGGGTGCCTTGAGCATTGCTGCCCATCTTCTAACTCCCTTCGTCTGGGGTGGGGGCCAGGAATCAGTATTTTTAAGACCTCCCAGGCGATTTCCTCTGTGCAGCCAGGTTTGAGGACCCCAACTCCGGAAATAGTCTCTGTCCACACATCCTAGCTATCTGACCCTGGGCTATTTGCTTAGCCTCAGTTTCCACATCTGCGAAATGGGAACGCAATGCTTATGAGTATGAGAAGCCAAATGGGACGTGCTCGCCTTGGAGGGGCTTGAAACAGACTATCCGTCGTTCTAAAGCACACACTGCTCAGCACTCAGGCAAATTTCTATGTTGCTTTGCTCAGGCTGCCGTGACAAAGCAGCCCAGATCATCTCGTAGCCCTGGAGGCTGGAATGTGGAACTGGAGGTGTCAGCAGGGTCGGTTTCTCCGGAGCTCTCTCCTTGGCTTGTCCATGGCTGTCCCTCCCGTGTCTTCACCACGTCTTCCCCTCTGTGCTGGTCTGTGTCCTCATCTCATCCTACACGGACACCACATGAACTGAATGAGGGCCCACCCTGATGACCTCATTTTAACTGAATTGCATCTTGAAAGGCCTCATCCGCAAATACAGTCACATTCTGAGATGCTGGGGGCTAGGCCTCCCATGTGTGAACTTTGGAGGACACGACTCAGCTGCATCCAGAAGGATCAGTCCCTGCAGACAGCACCTGTGCTTTCCTGGGTATCCTGTCCCCTAAACAGGGCAAGGCGAGGCCGGCAGTTTCCATGTGGCTAGTGAGCTAAAGTGAGCTCTGATCTTGGCTTCCCCCGCGCCTGCCCATCCACCACCCCGCCGGCCCTGCAAGGGTTAATCGGAGGTCTCTGGAGTTGGGTGGATTTACCGCCCCCAGACCTTTATCATCTCACCCTGACGGTGAGGGCTCACATTTCCCACTTAATTACTTGTCCTGCAATCAGAAGAGATAGCCGGTTCTGTGTTGAGTTGGCTGCAGCTGTGAACTGTTTATTTACTTTTCCTCAGCCCGGGAATGGCTGTAATTTAAAGGTTCAGATCTTAGCTACCCTGCCTGGTGCAAACGCTGCTTAAACACTTCCATATTGCTGGGGAGGAATGCCGCTGGTCGCTGCCCCCACCTCCCAGGCGGGACCGGCCGGAGCGCTGGGGAAGCAGGTGTTCCTGGTTATTTATCGAGGCTGCAGGGCTGGTGAGGGAGCCAGCTGCCCGGCCGGCACTGCCAACTCCGCATCCACCGGAAAAGAGCTCGGCGCAAAACCTGCAGCCATGACGGGAACGAGGACCACGAGATGCTAGGAAGGGACTGCCCCAAACGACCTCCCTCCACACTGTCCCTGCCACAGTTCAAGCCAAGACTCTCACTAATTCCTGCGCCAAATGGTGTAATTACCACTTAAGTTGTCAAATGGCATCCAGATGGTCTTACCTTTCACACCAGCGGTTTAATAAGCTTTTAGGCGTGACCTTTGCAGCTTGTCCTCCACCTGCACAGCCTCCTGGTTTGTGAAATCTGAGCCCACAATTAGATCTGATAATGAGTGCCCAGGCGACCAGCCTTGAACTCTGCAAGCTCGCTTCAAGGGGTGCCCAGCTAGTCACCCCATGCCACTGACAAATGGCATGTGTCCACCACAAACGGAGGGGCCCCCGTGCACAGCCCAGCGGCCTGCCTGGGGAGATCACAGAGGCCTCAGAGACTCAAGAACACATCTGGGGGGCCGGGCAGCTCTAGGCGGGCTGTTTCAAGAGCTGAATTCTGGCTAACCGGAGAGCCGCACCCATCCGTGTCCTCCAAGGCCTGCCTGCCCCGGGCAGCCCACCAGCAGGAACCGTTTCTAATACTGCCGTCCCACCTGCACCGGCAGGTTGGCTGCCAGCATGGGAATCTCCCTGCTGCCTGGGACCCTCTACAATGTAGTTCACCCCCGTGAAGGTACTCAAGCTGGAGTGACTCTCCAGTGAGGCTTTGGTACAAGGAAGAATGACCTTGCACTGCAAATGATCGTACTCCCCCCTCTGTTTTGCTGAATTAATCTTTTCCCGCGTGGGGCAAACTCCACTGATAATCACGGAGCTAATATGCAGGTACCAGGCTCCGTTCCCAGGACTTCACATTTCATCCTCACAACTTAGATTCTGCATTTGTTTAATTCTAACCCGTGGGTATATTTCTTTTGATTTTTTACAGAAAGAAGAAGAAAGAGAGAGAAACATCAATCGGTTGTCTCCTGTACACGTCCTGACCCCAATAGGAGGTCAGACCTGCAACCTAGGTATGTGTCCAGATCAGGAATCAAACTTGCAACCTTTTTTGGTGTACAGGATGAACTCCAACCAATGGAACCACCCAGCCAAGGCTGGGTGCTGTTTTTATCCCGCGTTTATAGATTAGAAAACTGTGGCACAGAGAGGTTAAGTAACCTGCTCAAGGACACACAGCCAGCAAGTGGCAGGGATGGGATTTGAATCCAAGTAAATAGCAGACATTACGAATGTGTACAACTATGATCCCATTGGCTAAGAAAATAATAATTTAATTAAAAATTCATTGATATGCATATAAGATAGCATGTTATCAGAAGCCCTCTCTGTGATGGGATGGAACAGACGGTGGTGAAGGAGGGTCTAGACACTTGAGCTCATGGCCAGAGAGAGGTTTCCCTGGGAGAATCCTGCCCCTGATCTTTGACACATTCTGGATGGAGCTGCCCACAGACCAGGGAACTATTGGGAGGCTAAAACCCAGTAGGGAAACTGGAAAAATGTCTTTGTTCCAACTTCCTCAATTTATTTGACTCTTTTTAAGGTGTCACTATTTACTCTTACTAACCCACATAGGGATCCTGGGTTTTAATGGTTTCATCTATTGTTGTCATTGAAAACCTACTCTTAAGATTGTGTCGTCATTCTTACTAAAGTGTGAATGGCTGACAGTTAGGAAGAAGAGATTGCATTTCAGGCTATCACCTTAAAGTCAGCTTGGCTTTTCGAATGAAGAGACCATGAGAAGATTCTAGATAAACATGATGTATGCGGGGGGAGGATCATAATTTTTGCTAAAATAATGGGTGGGACACAACGTCTTTTTAAAATGCCTCTGCCTATAATATTGGATGCAAAACAAACATGACATGGACTTTTCGTGTAAAAAGATGTCATCAAGGTCATTTGGGGGCAGGTTTTCCTCGTGGTCCACACTCCTCGGAAGGGGAGCCTATGCTGATAATTCTGTGATAGAAAAATCACTCTAATGGTGTTATCATCCAGCAGGTGACGAATTTATTTAAGCATCAACTGGGGTTCAGGCGGCATGTCTGGAACTCAGAAGCCACATGTATGAACTGCTTGCAGAAAGTCAACCTGTCTTGCAGCCCTCCCAGCCCAGCCACGCATTCTCTATAGGGAGTTCCACAGCGGGCCATCTCACACAGTCCATCTCACACAGTCCGTATTTGCATATGTGTCCATGCTGTGTGCACGTATGCATGTATTATGGTATGCGTAGGTGCCTTCGTGAAAGGATGTGTGATGAACATATGTTGGTGTATGTATGTGATGTGTGTTATATATGCACATGTGCACATGTGAATGAATGTGTGTGAGTGAGTGTGAGTGTGTGTTCCTCAAAAAAAAAAAAAAAAAAAAGCCTCAGAACGATAGCATGAGTCTGTTTGGTTGGCCACCATATTTCACGTTTCTTCGCACCCTTGCTTTGGGAACACAGGAGCCAATAAGTATAAAATCAGCTCTTAGCCTGCGGCTTCTTGCTTTGGGTCAACAGAAACCCTGGATGTCAGAATATCTGGGAATTCCCTGTGACGGAGTAGAAAGCTCATACAAGACAAGGACCCCAACACTGGGAGGACCCACCCACCTCCCCTTCAGGCTTACTTTCAGGAAAGACTGCGGAGACGGGCAAGCCTGGCGGGCCGCGACAGCCCCTCTCACCTAAGAACAGCCCTGGTCGTGGAGAAGGTCTCTTAGAGGCCTCGGTCCAAATCCAACCCACTGCCCGACCCTCCTGTGCAAGCAGGGAGTCCCCCTGGCCCTTTAGCTTCCTCCTCTGTGAGAACGAGAAGCCACCCCACCAGCAGCAGCAGCAGCCCTGTGAGCTAACTCCCACAGTGAGCACCAGCCTTCCATGCGTTACCTCATTTAATCCTCCAAGCACTGGTGAAGTAAGAACTATAATACCCCCATCTTATCCAGGAGGAAACTGAGGCACAGGTGAGCCAAACCCTCTGCGGCCTCTGCACCCTCAGCTCTGAGAATCCCAGGATCACTCGGCATTTCCCAATTCCAGGTTTCTGGACCCCAGGGATCATGGTATTATTGTCAACATTTGGAAATTTCCATGCAAAGAACTCTAGTGCCTAAAATGAGGTCTCAGAGGTTGCTCAACACACTCAAGATTTCTGCTCTTGACTCTACCAGCTCAGTGTGGTCTGTCACGTTCACCAGGAAGGTTACATCTTTGAGTATCTTTGTGGACAATAACAACGAAGCCTTTCCTGACACCCTCTCCCAGCTTGCTATGTACACAGCACCCTGGGATTTCGCCAACAAACCCGTGAGGGAAATAATATCATTCCCAGTCAGTAGAGGAAGAGACTGAGGTTCCCAGAGGCTCCAAGACCCTGAGAGACCAGGTGGGGTAACAGTAAAGAAGAAACTTGACCTGCCCAGCCGGTGTGGCTCAGTGGTTGAGCGTTGACCTATAAACCAGGAAAACACATTTCAATTCCCAGTCAGGGCATATGACCGGGTTGTGGGCTCAATCCTCAGTAGGGGGTGTGCAGGAGGCAGCTGATCAATGATTCTCTCTCATCAATGATGTTTCTATCTCTCCCTTCCTCTCTGATATCTATATCTAGATATCTAGATATAGATATAGATATAGATATAGATATAGATATAGATATAGATATATAGATTTGTGAGGTTTTTTTAAGAAAGAATCTGGACCTATCTGACTCCAGAACCTGCCCAAGCTGCCAGGCCAGCGTTTTTTTCAAACCTGCCTGGTCAGAAGCATTACGAGGGCCTAGTGTGCACTGTGGATGGTGGTCTCACCCACTCGTAATAAGTCTGACTCAGAAACCCAGGGCCAAGAATCGCGGTTTTCAAACAGACATCACTGGCGGTGAGAGTGAGAACAGCCGCACACCGTGGTAGAACTAGATTAATTACCTATTTCCATGCCCTCGTGACTTGATAAGAGTTATCTTTCAGAAGTGGCATTGATGTGGTCGAGGAGGGGGAGACAGGCCGGGCAGGCAGGCCTCCCTGCCTTGCCTGCCTGCACAGCGCCCCTGAGGGCCAAGCAGGGCACTGCAGTCCCCTCCCTGGTGGGGAACCCGCAGGCTGCCTCCACACAAAGAATGGCCGGAAACGGCCCCCCAGGCAGGAATTCACCCCTGCACTTCACACTGCTGTCACTGGGGCAGGCCTGCAGGGAGCGGAGGGCCGGGAGCAGCTAGCTGAAAAGGCCAGGGACATGGGGAGCCCAGCCTGTGTGAGGGGCTGGCAAACAAAACACAGTCCCCCCCTCCCCCCAAAGCTGGGCTGAAGGGCAGCTGAGCAATCGCCCTTGAAATCTGCAAGCTCATCAGGGCACTTGGAAGCCTCGGTGGGGACACAACACAGGACGCATCCTGCTCGGAAGAGATAAGAGAATTCCCAGGTTCTTACTGCCCAGCCTCTCCCTGGGGACAGAGCTGGCAGGGAGTGTGGAGGAACATGAGGAAGATGCCCGCAGCAGCACACCCTCAGCAGGGGAGCTCCTGTGCCCCCTTCACCCTCCGCTTGCTGAGATGGGCCTTGGGGAGGGGTCACAAGCTGAGCTGGGACCCCATCACCCATTTCACTCATCCCTGAAATCACACACTGATTGTAGACCCAGGGCCGGTGGCGCTGCTTCTCTGTGCCTCAGTTTCCCCACCTGCAAAGTGGGGCTGCTGCTGAGAACTACTTCACAGTGTTCTTCCAGGGGTTGTTTGGCACAATCACGCATGACCTGGTCCAGCCGGCACAGCCAGTCCTGGGAGCAGGGCGTCGTCGCGAGCTCCGTTATTTCAGGGAGGAAGCTGGCGTAAGGACGACAGGAGACGAGGTGTGATGGAGCCAGGGAGACCAGGCGTGGAGCCAGAGGCCAGGCTCACCCCGTTGCGTAAGGCTCACTCGGAGAGTCTGATAACAGAGTGGCGACTCTGGCCGACTCAAATTACATTCCTAGTGCGCAGGGCCGCACCATGTGGCCCGGTTCCATCCAGATGCTGCGCACTTGAGCTGTTTGCGAACATCAAAAATGATAATAAGCGCAGAGTGAAAGCTAGCACCGCACAGCAGGACCTGGGCAGGCCCTCCCTGCCTTCCACCCCGCGGTCCTGTTCTTACCCCTCACAGGCGAGGTCACCGAGGGTCAGAGAGGTCCCATCACCTGCCCAGCTGTCACCCAGCGGTAATCTGGGGGGCACAGTGCAGGGGCCCAGCACTGGGAGCTCACTCTCCTTCTGTGTCTTCCTCTCCCGCTCAAAGCTCGAGGGCAGGGGTCTTACCTGGCCCCTCTCTGTGTCCCCACAAGATCTGGGCACAGCGACTGGTCGGTGGAGAGTTCAAAAGTGTAAGTCAAATTGACTCCGATATTATTTCCCAGATTGTTCTGAGCATGTGGTGTTCAGAATGGGCCAGAGGAGGCGCCATGCTGTTTGGGGAATGTCGGGGGAGGGGACTCGCCCAGTGGGACCTCAGCAGCTCCTGCCTCTAGGAGGGGCCCACACTACCCATGAAATTTGTTTCCTTAACTCTGGGTCAGTGCAATGAGTTCACATAGAACCAGTGTGTTTGGGGCGGGGGAAGGAGAGAGGGGTGCAATCAACAATGAGGGGGTCTCAGAACCCAGCTAGAACACAGAACCGTGACCAGTTCTCCAGACAGAACACACACTACGCTGATGCGCTAACAGCCCCTAAGGAAGCCACTCACTCAATATGCCCAAGAGTTCGAAGGTCAGGACACAATGGCCATAAAACAGAAGGGCCGATAGGGGAACCATAGCCTTCCCATTGCCATATTGATGCCAAAACAGTGCCTGCCTCTGCAGACCCGCTTGCTGCCACCCTTAACTCCCCGAGCCACACCTGTCCTGGGTGCAGCCTCCTGAAACCAGAGATGTTGGGCACTTTGCACACATCTCTCTAGTTTCCAAGTCAAGAAGTGCTGGAACCCAGGACTGGAGCCTCGCCCACAACCCCAGAGGCAAGTTTTGAATTTCTTCTTAGAATGGCCAGAGATCCTGCCAGCTACGGTCCCTGGGGAAGCTTTGGAGACATGCTCTGGAAGCCACCACAGCCTACCTCCGGCAGGGGCAAAAGTTCAGGAGCTTGGGGAAAGGGGCCATGACTGACGCTGTTGGTGTGCTTCCTAGCCTTCCACACCATCTTCTCCCTTGTGACCTCCAAGTTAGGGGAAGCCTATTGTGTGCCTCCCTTGTAGCTAGATGTGGATGGTCAAGTGAAATGCAAACAGAGTCTGTGAGGATACTACCGGGCAAGCTGTTGCTTTCCTGACAAAAGGCACAGACCCAGCTGGTGCAGTCCTTAAATCCTTCTCCTTCCTTCCCTCCCTTGAATGCAGGCATGATGGCTGGAGATGCAGCAGCGTTCTTGAGGCCATGATAGGACAGACAAAAACTGCGTGGTAGACAGAATGGTGCCTCCCGGCCCCCTTCTCTCCCTCCTAATCCCCAGAACCTGTTACCTTATATGGTAAAGCAGAATTAAGGCTACAGATGAAACTGGAGTTGCTAATCATCTGACCTTGGGACGGGGAGATCATCCTGGATTGTCCACGTGGAAGAAGGGTGCAAAAGGGGAGATCAGAGAGAGATGTGATCATGACACAAAGGCAGAGGGGTGCACACTGCTGGCTTGAAAGATGGAGGATGGGGCCACAAGCCAAGGAATGTGGGCAGCCTCTGGAAGCTGGAAAAGCCCAGGAAATGTATTCTCCCCCAGAGCTCCAGAAGGAGTGCAGCCCTGTTAACACCTTGATTTTATCTCGGTGAGACCCACTTCAGAATTCTGACCTACAGAGGTGTTAAGATACTAAATGTGTGCTGTTTTAAGCCATCAAGTTTTTCTTACTCTGTTCAGAAGTCACAAGACACAGATACAAGCCATAAGAGATGCTAAGTTGTCCTTGTGGAGGAAATGAAAAGGTGCCAGCCGCTGCCTTCTCCAGATATCCTCATCATGTGAGAAAAAGCACCCCACCGGTTTAAGCCCCTTCAAGTGAAGTAACTTGTGGCTTGAAGCCTTCCACTGTCCTAATTGGCATCTGGGTCAGCTAGGTAAGCTTTTGGTTCAAAATTCCTTTTGTGAGAAAGACACATAATCACAAGCTAAAAATGTGAATTGAGCACCTCTGACAGTTCCCCAAGATTAAAGATGGATGGCTCTGGGACCTTTCCCTAGAAAGTAAGATACAGTAAGATCAGTGTTTCTTGAGCGGTTTTCTTCAGAAAACTTTTCCTTCACATAATGCCCTAAAGCCCTTCAGCATTCTAAAAGGAGAAACCGTTAATTAAATGTTTATTGAATCATAAAGCGGACAAAGAAGCTACTTGCCATACACAGAACAGTTCATTTGTTGGAATGTCCCGGCCCCTCTGTGCAGGGCCCGGGGCAGTCGATGTGCTCCGGGCGGCCCACTCTGCAGAAGTGAGTGGAACGGCCCGGGTCCCTGTGTTTGCCTTCATGGCCGGCTGTTATCATTCATAGGAGCTCGCTGATGGACGGCCCAGTTTCGGGAACACAACTTTACCGTAAGGTAATTTCTAAGCTGTATTTTCCTAGTCGCTTTCATCACTCAGCTTGCAACTGGGTTTACAGGAAAGGGCTGCAGTGAGATGCTGGGCGGCCTCAGCCTGGTCACATGGACAGGTAGGAAGGCACAGCCATTTGTCAGGGGCCTGCCCGCTCTGCTCTGGGCGCAGGGAGCCAGGCTCTCAGGGGATGGCTGGATGCGGGCGCGGGCGTGAACTGGAGAAGCTCTGAAGACATTGTTTCCCTGATGCTCAGGGTGGCATGACACCAGGTATGTGCGAGAGAGGTGATCCAGTGAAGGGATGGGCATAGGACCTACCAGGTGGTCAACTCCCATTAAATGTTAACTATTGAAATGTTTTTCTTTCTAAAATTCACAGCAACCCGAGGAGGGGAACCTGGGGCATGTTCCCACATCCCAGGCCAGGAACTGAGGCTCACAGGGGCTGTGACACACAAGAAAGGGGCCAGGCTTCCCCTCTCTCCAGAGATGCCTCCCCCTGGCAACCAGGGGCCTGTACCCGGCTGTGGGTTGCCATGGTGATCACAGCTCTCCCATGAGCCAGCCACCCTGCAAACCACCTTCTTCTCTCATCCCCCACAGCAGCCCTGGCGAGGGGACTTGTGCTGCTCACTCTCAAGGTGTGGGAAGCACAGCCAAGGGGAACTTAGCGTCGAGGTGGCCACGATATAATGTGTGGAGATGGGCATATAGGCAGCCACCAACGCACCGTCCAGGTCCTTATACCGCCCTGCTGGCCCCACAGAGCACAGCGAGGAGAGGCAGAGGCTCTCAGTCAGAAGCAGAGAGATACCCACCCCACCTCCCCAGGGCAGAGAAGCAACTTAAGAAAATCTGAGCTGGACTTTAGGAGGGAGAGGGAAGCAGGGGGCACCCCAAGGTGCCGCATGTATGGCCTCCCAAGGGTGTGATCACATGACTGGATGGCCTCCTCCCAAGCACACCCCCACATCCATGTGTGCCCACGCTTTCCCGACGCTTCCCTATGGGACCAGGCGGGAGTTGTTTAGATTGACCTCCAATCAGATGGCTGGGGAAACCCCCAATCTTTCTGTGCCTCAATTTCCTTCTCTGTGAAATGAGTCGAGAAAGAAGCTATCTGCAAGGGAAGCCTTGGCCAAAACACCAATCCCTTATTTCCCAACCCGTAAAAACGCATTCACTCATCTCATTCTTCGTGAGGCCGTCAGTGGAACATTCAGAATTCTAAGGGATAAACATCTCATCAGTGTTTCTTTTCTTGTAAAGTCTCTTTCATCTTCGAATCTGGAATGTGGCAGGTAATAGATGTGACCACGCTGGCCCTCTGCTGGTTGCCTAACCACATCTGCTCCCCACCCCATTCCTCCCTGTTGACGGGATTCTGGTTTTATTTGGTTTGGCAATGGACTCAGCTAAAAATATGCAGTTTCCCAGGCTCCTTTGCAGTGGAGAGTGGTAGGTGACATAGTCCATAGTCCCGGCCAAGGTGACGGAGGTGAGAAGCTGGAAAGGGGTCCCTCCAGAAGGAGGGTGCCTCTTCTCCTTCCACTCTTCCTTCCGCAAACCAACATGAGTCTCATAGGTGTGGCCTTCACCTGGTGAGGGCGAGCCCAAAAGGTGGGGAGCAGGGTCCCTGCCAGGACTGCCCACCTCCAATCCCCCCAACCCCCAGCCTGAGACAGCTGCCCTCTGTTAGGTTCTTGCTACTGCAGCCGAACACATTCCCAGCTGATGCACTGAGCATCCAAATTCGAGGAGCAGCCACCCCACCACATCAGGGAGGAGTGAACACAAAGAGTTAGACCGTCTCCATGGAAACAGTTCCCACCCAGGCCCCTCCCTCTTGCCCGAGATGATTGGTGGCCATGAATCCAATCAAGGTTCCATGTCTCCTTGGAGACACCAAAGGCCTGCCACCTCTAGTTACCAAAATAAATATTTTATTTATTTATTTTTGTTTTGTGTTACGCACTTATTTCCTTGATGAAACCAGCCTCCAGGTTTCCTGGAAATGTGACACCCAGACTGCCTCTCAGGCTGCTGTTTCCTCCCAGATGTGACCGATGAAAATGGCCTTTCAGTCTGTAAAATGGGGGTGACCAGACCTCACCTGCCTGGTCTTGCCCAGCTGCCTGTCCTGGCCTCCGTGATTTGACCTTGGCTAGGCTTTCCAACCGCCCTCGCCTCATCCTGGCCACTGGGAAGCCCCATGCACCCCCACTGGCTCCCTTACCCAGGCTGGGGCCTGGAGCACAGCTGCTCATCCCCACACGGGCTCACCCCTCAGACGCTCAGAGCTCTCCTGAAACACGTTCCCAGGCACTTGTCCTCCTCGATGGACAGAAACGACCCTGCCTGCTGTTCCCAGCCGCACACTCAGAGCCAGCCTGGCACGGAGTGGATGCTCCACACACACTCGTTGCCCACGGGCTGGGCAGCTGAGTCAAGGAGGGAAGGCGGCAGGGTGTTTCCCAGTGAACTTATATTTGGAGAACTGGTCTGACAAAGCTTTGTTTTGCCACATGGGTGTTTTTTCTGCGATGGTCCTTTGTCCTTATATCTCAGGGGAAATGTGGCCGGTGAGTGTTTTATCCTGTGGGCCCTGGTGTGAGTGAACTCTCACACTCCACGATGGCAGAGACGGCTGCCTCCAGCTGACCCTGCAGTTACATGGAGACTATGCTCACACACAGAGGGGAGGGCCAGAGTGGGTCTACAGTTGTCAGTACCCAAACAGTTTATTCTTATATTATTATTTATCAATTGTTATATTATTTATTTGTATTCTAACTGTGACTCTACTTTTTCCATAAAAAAACAGCCCAAAGACAGGATTGATCAGTGAAATACTCAAATAACTACTCTTCAGTTCTTGCCCCACTTAAGTGGGGCCTTAAAGAAAAGAGGAGACTCACTAGCTGGAGGGGAGGGAAATGGCACTCCTGAGAGAAGGAACAGCACATGCAAAGGCCCTGGAGCATAAGAGAACATGGGGTGTTTGAGGAATGGCAAGTCAGGGTATATGTCAGGGAGCAGAGAGAGAGGGCAAAGGTTGTTGTTGGTTTTTATAACGTAACATTAAAATGAATTCTGCTTCCAACAATGATAGCCTTTATCCAGTGCTATGTTTCATATACTTTATCATCTCAATCCCTACAACCACATATGAGGTAAGTCCTCATATTATCTCCATTCTATGGAGGACAAAACTGAGACTCACAGAAAAAACATACTTTCCTCAGGACACCCATTAGAAAGTGGTAGAGTGAGAGTCCCCATACAGGTCTACCTATCCACACACATAGACCATATTCCATGGGACAACACGAAGAGAGCTGCTCATCACCCTGCCAATGATGTATCTGTCAGCTCTTCCTACACTCATGCTGCGTAACAAAAACACAGAACTCATGGCATATGACAATAGCATGCCTGTGCGTCTCGAGTGGTCAGGTAGGTGTCCCTGCCGACACTGGCCTCTCATCCTCCCTGGGACCAACAAACCATGTCTCATGCCGATGGCAGAGGCTCAAGAGCACTAGTGGGAACAGGTAAGTGTTTCTCCAAGCTTTTGTTTGTGTGATGTCTGCTAACAGCCCATTGAGCAAAGCAAGTGAGATGGTGAAACCCAGAGTCCAGGGACAAGAAATCTCCCCACCTCTTGGTAGAAGGAGCTGCAAAGTCCTTGGCAAAGGGCTGGGACCCAGGAAGGGGTGAAGACCTAAGGCCATTTAAGCACTCTGCCTACCACAGGCTAGAAAGGCTGGGGCAAGAGCCAGAGGGTGTTGGAGCAGGAGAGGAAGGACCAGCCCTGAGCCCAGCTCCTCCCCTAGGCATGAGAAGAGAGATGCGTCCAGGCTGCAGCATAAACCAGCAAGAGAGCCGGGACCCTTATCCAAACCTTCCGACTCCAAATCCTTGCAGCATGAACCTGGGTGGATCCGCCAAGGAAAAAAGAAACTTCCCTGAGTGTTTAAAACAGAAAGGATTCAATGCATGGAATTGCTCTGGTGATGGAGAAGCTGAGATCCTAGGGGCTGAGCATCATCGGAAAGCGGCTAGCACCCCAGAACCGAAGGGACAGAGGGGAGCCAGAGGCAGGGAGAGCCTGTCCGTGTGAGCAGCTCCACCGCCTAGACAGTGAGCAGGAGGTGAGAGAGGAGACCTGCAGCCTCTCCCTTCTGCAGCCCTCCCTCCTGGCTCTCCCCAGCGCCTCTCCCCAGACAGACAGACAGACGCAGCCAGACGCTCGGTGGTGATCTACCAGCCTGTGACTGGCAGCCCTCGGCCCCTGCGCGCAGGGTGGCCTGGGAGGCACCAGGCAGGGGCTGAGGGCAGGCAGGTGCACAGAGAGTGGACACTGGGCAACCGCCTCGGGGTCCGGTGGGTTGTGTCTCGTAGATGCCCCAGGCAGGGCTCACGAAGCCCTGGTTCTGACTCAGCTCTGGGCAGGCCCTGAGACTCGCAACCCACCCCAGACCCTGCTGACACTCTGCTCCTGGGACAGACGTTCCACAGCAAGGCCCACGGGAGCCGCAGGACACGCACGTGCCTTCGCGGAGATGCCGAGTGGACGTTTACTTAGTATTTACTACAGCCTGGCTCTCGTTCCCTCCGTGATGGAAGAAAAAACACGAAGACCCAGCATGTTCAAGAGACTCACCCAGGGTCGCCGGCTTGCGGGTGGCCCAGATGCGATGCCCCGTGGCCCCTGGTGGCTGAAAAGCCACGGCCGGTGGCCGCTCTGGCCGTTCATGCCTGGGCTTCCGGGAACTGACCCAGAGACAGCGTACTCCGCGGGCCCAGCCTTTTCATTTTCACAACCTGAAAAAGAAAGCTTACCAGCTCCATGTCATGTAGGAGGATCCGAGGCTCGGGAAACGTAAGGAACCCACCGAGAGTCCCCAGTAAAGGAGGGCAGAGCCCTACTTGAACCCAAATCTGCCTGCTTCGAAACCTGGGCTCCAGGCGGTAGCGTGCCCCCCCCACCACCCCTAACCCCCACTCCCCGTCTCTCAACTCCACCCACTCATTTATTCACTCAACAGACATTGATTTAGTGAAGCACTGAGGTCCTGATGAAGAATACGGAGTCTGTGACCCACTGGTCTGGATTCAAATCCCAGACCTCCCCACCCCTCCACACCAGGGATGCCGCCCAGGGCCTCCCCTAGGTCTCCGGGGGCTCCGTGCCCTCAATTGACAAATAGGGACACTGGCATTCCCTACCCCACAGCAACTTGTTGGGAGGCACCCTCCTGTTGTCCCATGTGACACCTGGCACGTTGCAGACGCTGGGTAAATACCACCTGTTGTAAGTATTTAACAAGCCTGATGCTCAGGCTCGAGGCAGGGAAGACTAATAAGGAATTTGTTGAATGACACAGTGTCCGCCCTGTAATGGAGCATCGTCCTGTACAGCAAACGGCTTGGGATTCAATCCCCAGCCAGGACACATGCAGGAGGTAACCCATCTCTCTCTCTCTCTCTCTCTCTCTCTCTCTCTCTCTCTCTCTCTCTCTCTCCCCCCCCCCCCCCCCCCCCCTGCTCTTCCCTGCACCCTTTCTTCACTCTCTAAAATCAGTAACAACACATCCTCAGGTGAGGATTGACAAAAACAGGCTGTGTCTAAGATTCCAGTTCCCAGAGCCCAGAGAGCGGGCGCTCAGGGACGGCAGGGCGAGCTGCGTCGCCCAGTGGCATGGGCGCTGCTGTTGGAGCCCCGACGGATCTGTGGCCACATCAGCAAGGGCCCTGGGCGCTGGGACGGCGCTGCTCCCGCGTGGGAAAGCGCTGCTCCCCACGGCCACGCCTCGCTGCAGGCTCCAGCCCGGCATCCCAGGGCCCTCGCGCTGCTCCTGCCCGGACTCCTTCCCTCGGCCGCCGGCCCATTGAAAGGTGTTTCTCCAAACAGCTCGGAAGGCGTTGCCAGCGTGTGTCTGAGAGACAGGCAGGGATCTGGGCTCCTGGCACTTGTTCGCACAAAGGAGCTCGGCCTGCTTTCTCCTGACACGCAGCTTACACATGCTAGGTGACCCTTTAAAGGGCTCCCCGAGGCCCCCGCTCCTTCCCGGAGAACTTCGGGGGGTGGGGGTGGGGGTGGAGGAGGTAAGCGTGGTATCCCACAGGCTTTCTCCCTCCACTGACGGCACAGCCTGTTCAGGGTTGAAGACTGGATGCTGAATGTGTCTTCTGGTTTGTTTGGGTGTGTTTTTCTCTCCTCTTGTACCTTTTAACTAAAACACACCAGAAAATAAGCACCCTGATTGCATTCAGCTGTTAGGAGGGAAGCAGCTTCGCCTCCCCACCTTCGCTGGCAGAGATCAAATGTGACTTTCTCAGAAAACACAAAGTGGAAAGTTTACAAATACAGAACCCAGAATCCTCAACAGCACGCCATCCCGCCATCCCTCCGAGCCCGGGATGTGCTTCCGACGCGCTTGCTGGCTGCACAGGCCGCCCGGCTGTTTCCGTAAAGCCGTATGCAGAGGTGGTGCGGGGCCACTTTCCACCCACTCACACACACACAGTCTCACATACTCTCACACACTCACACACACACACTCTCACACACACTCACACACACTCACACACACACAGTCTCACACACTCACACACACTCTCACACTCTCACA